>PVJN01023566.1:0-32393 GCA_004026805.1 Lasiurus borealis | reverse complement strand
GAGGGCAGTTGAGGGAAACAGGCCAGCAGGAGAGGGCAGTTGTGGGGGTGATCAGGCAAGCAGAGAGGTCAGTTAGGGGTGGTCAGTCCTATGGAGGAGGGCAGTTGGGCAGGACCAGGAGACCCGTTCAGCAGGGGAGAGGAGTTTGGGGGAACCAGGACTGCAGGGGAAAGCAGCTGAGATGGGGGACCAGGCATATAGGGGAGGTCAGTTGGGGCGGGACCAAGTCTACAGTGGAGGATAGTTGTGGGGGACCATGTCTGTAGAGGATGGCAGTTGTGGGCTATCAGGCCAGCAGGGAGGGCAGTTAGGGATAACCAGGCTAGCAGAAGAGGGCAGGTCGGAGTGACTAGGCTGGCAGGGGAGTGGTTAGGATGTGATCAGGCTTGCAGGCAGAAGCAGTTAGGGGCAATCAGGCAGAGGCAGGTGAACAGTTGGGAGCCAGCAGTCCTGGATTGTGAGAGGGATGTCGGACATTCCTCAAGGGGACCCAGATTTGAGAGGGTTCAGGCAAGGCTGAGGGACACCCCCCTCCCCCAATGCATGAATTTCATGCACTGAGTCTCTAGTATAGTCAATAATGTTGTATTAAATATGTTTGATATCAGATGGATACTAGACTGATCTGCATGATGACTTCATAAAATATTATTTAAATAACTTACTAATACGTTGTCCACCTGAAAGTAATATAGTATTATATATCAAATGTAATTCAACAATTCAGAATTAAAAAAATGTACTAATAAAATAAAAAATGTTAAATACATCTACACAATAAAAGAGAAACATGCAAATTAACCATCATTCTGCTACACTCACACTCAGAAAAAAAGTATGCAAATCTGCCCAACCAAGATGGTGGTGGCCAGGGAGATGGAGCGAGCAGGAGCCTGGGGTTTCCCCCAACAATGGAGGAAGCCAAGCTTCCCACCTGCCCTGGCCAGTACTGCCCTCCACTCAAAGCTACAAAGTTTTAATTGTAGAAGATAAATAAATGCCAGATACCTGCTACCAGCCAGCCCTAGCATTCACTCAAGGATGCGCTTTCAAAAAAGAAAGAAAAGAAACAAAGGAGGGGCTCGGACCCTGAATCACCATGGGGTGTGGCCTGCCTGAAAACAGTCATCAGCCCCTCATCCAGGCTGGCCAGAACTTCCATGGGGATCCCCACCCTAAAGGGGGTATGGCCAGGCTGTAAACAGCCATCAGCCCCTCACTCAGGCTGACCAGGAACCTCCGTGGGAACTCCCACCCTGAAGGGAGTGTGGACTACTTGAAAACAGCCCTCAGTCCCTCACCTCATCAGTGGGGGTCAGTTGGAGGTGATCAGGACAACAGAGGAGACAGGGAGGCAGTTAGGGGTGAGCAGGCCAGCAAGGGGGGGCAGTTGGAGGTGAGCTGGCCAGTAGGCCAGCAGGAGAGGCAGTTGAGGGTGAGCACACTTTCATGAAGGGAAGTTGGGGGTGATCAGGCTGGTGGTGGGTAGTTCGGGTGAGCAGGCTAGCAGGCAGAATGGTTAGGGGCAATCAGACAAGCAGGCAGGCAGGTGAGCGGTTAGGATCAACAGTGCCGGATTGCAAGAGGGATGTCCGACTGCTGGGATAGGCCTGTTCCCTGTAAAACAGCAGTAGGACATCCTTTAAGGGTTCCCAGAAGGAAGAGGGTGCAGACCAGGCTGATTTCATGCAACAGGCCTCTAGTTAGAAAAATATGACAAAACAGCATTTAATTAAAAGAACAATTTTTTTTAAAAAAATTTGAACATACAATTAGCTCAGTAAGTTGAATACACAGAGGTTCTGATTATCTTTCTTTTAAAATGAAGTATAATTCACCAACACAGAGATCTTAAGTTACAATTTTGTGGAATTAAAACAAGTTTACACTTATGGAACTTATATCATTTTCAAAGAAATAGAACAATATTATCACTTCTGATAGCATTTCATAAAATGTGCTTATTTAACTTGAAAACAAAAACACCAGTAAGAATGGGTACTATTATTCATCCCACCTGCACATGAGGAAACTGAAGCACAAAGATTAGGTAACTGGACAAACACTAACAAACGGATCCAACCCTGGGACAGAAGCAGACCCAAACTTGTAGAACCAGCTTGCTGAATAAGCCACCAAGAGGGAGGGACTGAATGCCCCTGGATCCCACACCAGTTAACAGAAGTTTCACACTCCTCCCAGTCTTAAAAAGAGCAAGTCCTGCATTAAGTGCTTCAACTTAATGATTTTGGTAGAAAACTTACCAAAACACGCTTTGCATGTCTGAGCTGTGCATGCAAGGATAAAGGGGATTTTATATTCTGGACAAGTCTGCTGCCTTTCATTTGTTCCTGGGACCAGTCTGAGTGGTGGTGTTCACATTCCAGGTGAGAACTCATCTTACTGGAAAGAACCACTTCTTTGTGACCTCCCCACCCCGCCTTTGCCCTTTTTTCCTACAACTAATGACCTGGGTGGTGTCAGAGGGCAAGTGTTGAGCTTATTTAGTGATACTTGGACCATTTGAGAGACGATGTTTTTTGACCTACTATGTAAACAACAAATGTACAGGGAAAAATTCTCAGGAGGACTAAATCAGTTCTCCATTCTGAACAAACAAATGTTATGAAGGGATTTTGGAAGCTGGTGGGTGAAGGAAGAGGTAATAACATTGGCAAGAAAAGATTCTTGGTCCAAGTAACATTAATTTAGCACCTAGTGTAGAGATACTATGCAGACATTATTTTGTTTTCCCTAGGGGAAACAGTCTAAAGGAGGCAGCTTGTTCCTTGGGTAAATGTTAACCAGGAGAGTAAAGTACTCTATTAAAATCAGAGAGAAAATATTTAGACCTGATGTACTGTTCATTTAAATCGCATGTGTGTGGGGAGGGGGAGGTCTAATTTGAAAGATATAATCTGTAATGCTGCCCGTTCTCTCCATGCATGAATCTCCGTACCTCAGCTTTTTGCAGCTCTTCTGAGTCTCTTTGGGCCCCTCTCTTTCCTTCTAGTTGTAGAATTTTCAGTCTACCAGCTTTCCTGTGGTTCTGGGTAATGTTTTCTGTCTTTTAGTTGTAGTTTTGAAATTGTTGTGAGAGGCAGCAGTTTAGGTGTTCACCTATGCCACCATCTTGGTTTCTTCTCTATATAGAAACTTTTCAACATTCATGTTTTAAACATATTGATGACATGGATCATGTTATTTTCAATTGAAAAACAAGCTACAAAGTTACCCTATCTAATAGAAGAGTAATATGCATATTAACCATAACTTTGCTATATCCATAAGTCATACCCACTAGCCAATCAGGGGAGCATATGCAAATTAATCAAACCAAGATGGCTCTGTTCATGGAGGGAGCTGAAGGCTTTGGTATTCTTGGCACTGGAGAAAGCAAAACTTTCCACACATCTTGGCTGCAAAGTTTTCAATCATAGAAGATAAATAAATCCCAACAAAATTTCTGCACCCATGTAGCAAGCAAGAGGCTTGGCTCCACTCAAGATTACAAAGTTTTACTTGTAAAAGTTAAATAAATCCCAGATACCATGGCCTCTGCTTGGGTGGCTGGGGGATGTGGCCAGCCTGAAAACCACCAGAGGCCACTTAGCCAGGCCTCCCCATGATCAGAGAACCCTCAGCCTGAACCAGGACACCTTTCACGGCAAACCAGCTGGCCCACACCCAAGCACCAGACCTCTATCCTATCGAATAAAAGAGTAATATGCAAATTGACTGTCACTTCAACACACAAGATGGTTGCCCCTGTGTGGTCAAAGATGGCTGCCCCACTGAGAACACAAAATGACTGCAACAAGATGGCCAGCAGGAGAGGGAAGTTGGGAGGGATCAGGCCTGCAAGGGAGGGCAGTTGGGGGTGATGAAGCCTACAATTCCTCTGACCAGGACAGGGTTTCACTTCTGTGGGGCTTCCTCTTCTTACAGATATTGACCTTGGGGTTACCCTTCTTAACCTTATCAAGAGCATCAGCCTTCTTGGCTCTAGGTTGCTTCTCCTTAGTATCCAGCTTCTCAGCTTCTTCACCCTCCATCTTGCAAGATGGGAAAGAGACAAGCATTTTCAAGGGAGGATCTGTTTTCATGAGTAAATCTTGACACCAAGAGAGTAAGGAACTTTTCCAAGGCTTCAGAGGTTGTTAGTGGAGGCATCACTGACTGCAACGTAATCCCCAAAGATGCACTAGCATATTTAAAGAACATATTTGTTAACATAAATGTTTATTAAATAAAATTTCAGGGGAGTGTAAGAAAGTGAAGGAAACATTTTCAAAAAGAGAACCAGGTGCTTTCTGCCAACTTCCTCCTTCCTTGTTGTTACTGAGGACTTCAGTGTGGGTAATACCAATAGCAGGCACTGAAGAAGGTCCTGGACATTAGCATAGAAACTGCTACTCTTGTCTCCTGGTGGTGGTCCCATCCAAACTGTTAATGTTGCTCTCCTTTGTAATAATGGTAGAAATCTACTGTGACTCTACTTTCTCCCCCCACAAGGAAAGTATTCTAGAAGTGGGCAGACTTTCCTTACCTTTTACCTTCTAAGATTCAGGTAAAGGTGTGTGGATCTGATTCCTATGGGTTCAACATTTGCTCATCCTGACTGTTTGTTGATCCTCCCTGTAAGCTATAACACTGCCAAGATGCTCCACTTGCCAGTTCCACAGATGCTAGAAAAATCCTTGAGGAAGAGCCTCCCTGAATCTTTAAAGGTAAGAGTGAGACAATACAGGGAAAGAAAGGGTTGTGTGTTCTTTGACTAGAAGTGGGGAAGAGGATGATGTTTTAATGAGCAGCTATTTTGTGGTGGCAATTCACTCATGCTCCATCACATTTACATTCATGTTCACATCACTGCTTTGCAAAGGAGGTATATTGTGAAACTTCTTTGTACTACCTTTGCTACTTCATGAGAATAAACTAAAAGTTTACAAAATAGCTATAGTCAATTTGGCTCAGTGGATAAAGCATTGGCCTAACAACTGAAGGGTCCCTGTTCAAGGGCATCTGCCTGGGTTGGGGGCTTGATCCCCAGTGGGGAGCTTGCATGAATCAGCCA
Organism: Lasiurus borealis; assembly: GCA_004026805.1. Lineage (NCBI taxonomy): Eukaryota > Metazoa > Chordata > Mammalia > Chiroptera > Vespertilionidae > Lasiurus > Lasiurus borealis. The sequence continues at coordinate 27,316 of PVJN01023566.1, read as the reverse complement.
ATCAATAATTCTCTCTCATTATTGATGTTTCTAGCTCTCTCTTTCTCCCTTCCTCTTTGAAATTAATAAAAATATACTTAAAAAGAAAAGCTTCAGACGTAAGGTTTGTTCATCTATGTCATAGAATGCTCTGAAGTCATTAAAATTATTTTTATTTATTGGAAAGGAAATATGACTAGAATGTATTCAATTAAGAAAAACACTTAAAATCTATTATCTGAAATTTTTATTTTGTAAATTTTCTTGTGTATATACATGAATAGTAGAAAATCTATTAAAAGATTTTTTTACCTTTTTAAAAATTAAGGTATAATTGACATACATTACACTAAATGTTTATTAAATTCTACAATGGGAGAGTTCATAATTTTTATTCAGAAATTTTATTAGTCTGAATATTTTACAATGTGAATATATTATAAAAGATAGATTTATTTATTTTTTTAATAATTTTATTGATATTTTACAGAGAGGAAGGGAGTGAGATAGAGAGTCAGAAACATCAATGAGAGAGGAGACATCGATCAGCTGCCTCCTGCACAACCCCCAATAGACAATGTACCCACAACCAAATACGTGCCCTTGAATGGCATTGAACCTGCGACCTTTCAGTCTGCAGGCCGATGCTCTATCCACTGAGCCAAACCAGTTTTGGCAAAAGATACATTTATTGAGGCAAAACATTAAAACATAAAATTGCTTGGCAGAAATACTCATTAGAGACCTTTCCATGATAGAATTCCATAATTCCATAGAAATAACCATGTATTGATCAATCAAGTTACTTTAACATCCTATCATAATACAGTATAGGGTTGGGGAAAAGTAGTTTTACAGTTGTGTTTATGTGAAACAGAGTTAATAAAACTATGGTAATAATCATGTTTTTTCCAGAGGAACAATTTTAAACCTACTTTTACCAAATCCTGTATATTGGCCCTCCCACTTTCTTGTAATGCTGCAGGTTTATGGGACCATCTTCCACATGAACCAGGGAAACCCGTTCAAGTTGAAGGCTCTCGTGGACAAGTGGCCTGACTTTAAAACAGTAGTTGTCCGCCCTCAAGAACAGGTAAGGTGTCATATATGGAATGAATATGCATCTATGTTTGTATTTGCTAGGTGTTTATCTGCATTGGCCATGTGGGCGACCTGGGCATATAGAAATGAATCCTGGGAATAGTAAACAGTCCCTGTTCTCAAAAATCCCACAGCCTGGAAGAGAACAAGATGAATCCACAGATAAATGTGCAGCGAAAGAAAATTGAATGAGATAATGATTGTCTAACCACAGTGTGGTACACCTGAAACCAATCTCTACTAATTAAAGGGTAATATACTACTTAGACTGAGAGACCTTCTGGGAGACCTTCCAAACCTCCTTTAGGACAAAGCTGAGAAATTGGCCGTTAGGGGTGATCAAACTGGCAGGGCAGGGGCAGGTGGGGGCAAGCAGGCCAGCAGTGGGGGCAGTTGGGGGTGATTGGGCAGGCAGGAGGGGCAGTTGAGGGCGATCAGGCCAGCAGCAAGGGGCCAGTTATGGGCAAACGGGCCAGCAGGGGGGTCAGTTAGGGGTGATCAGACTAACAGGAGAGGGCAGTTAAGGGTGAGCAGGCTGGTGGTAGGGATGGTGGCGTGGGCAGTGAGGGGTGACCTGGCTGGTGGGGTGGGGGAAGGCAGTTGGGGGCAATCAGGCTGGCAAGCCCAGTGGTTAGGGGTGATCAGGCAGGCAGGCAGGTAAGTGGTTAGGAGCCAGTAATCCAGATTGTGAGAAGGCTGTCCAGTTGTTGGTTTAGGCCTAAACTGGCACTCTGACAACCCTCGAGGAGTCCCATATTGGAAAGAGTGCATGCCAGGCTGAGGAACACCACCCATACAGGGATTCCGTACACTGAGACCCTAGTCTTATATATAATATCTGAATATGCAAATAGACTGAATGGCAGAACGACCAATGGAATGACCAGTCACTATGGGCCACACTGACCACCAGAGAACAGATGATCAATGCAGGAGCTGTCCCCAGCCTACAGGACCCAGGCAGCCAAGTTTGGTTTCAGAGGTCCGGAGATCACCCCACCAGTCACCCTGCAGAGGGAGGCAACTAGTAGGGGGGCAGGGCTAGCCAGTGGGTGAGGCCAGATGACAAGTGGGTCAGTGCTCCCCATCAATCACCCTGCCTGTTCCTCCACAGATTGGCCCTGATCACCAAACAGTCCTTGGGACCCTACCTGGGCATGAATTTCATGCACTAGGCCTCTAGTATAAAATAATACTGAAGAGCAACTATAATTGGAAAATAAACTTTATATAAAAAGAAATAATATAGATGGAAAGCTGATTAGAACTATATAGGAGACATTTTCATACTTACTAATTATTTTAACTGGTTTTCAAGACAGGACTCCAAAGCACATCCTGGTTATGCTGAACACCAAGCACCCTTCATTATTTCTTTTTAAAATTTAAATTCTTTATTATTTAAATTATTACATAAAGTAAGTCTCCTTTCCCCTCCCTCAACCCCCACTGACCCCTTTCTGGCTGCCCCATCCCAGGCACTATGCCTTATTCCCCCGGAGACTCCTGTCTGAGTCCATTGATTTTGCTCATATGAATGCATATAAGTCCTTTGATCGCTTACCCCCCTCAACCTCATAAGTTGGACAGTTTGTTCAATGCTTCTATGACTCTGGTTCTATTTTGGTTCCTCCGTTTATGTTGTTCATCATATTCCACAAGTGAGTGAGATCATGTAATACTTATCTTTCTCTGACGGGCTTATTTCACTTAATATAATGCTCTCCAGTTCCATCCATGCTGTTGCAAATGGTAAGAATTCCTTCTTTGTCACCACAGCATAGTAGTATTCCATTATTTCTTGCAGCTAGCTGGTAAAAAGACAGGAACCCAATAGAAGATTGTGCTAATGTAAGATTATGTTGAGGGCATGGACAAAAGGCTGATCTTTTGTTAAAGATATTAAAGCAACATTCCTCAGACTCAACATCTTTATTGGTATGAATCAAATTCTAGGTCCATTTTTAACTCATAACCTATTGGTAAAAATTATTTCCTATCTTAAAAACTATCAACCTTGAAACCATACCAACTTACTCATGCTAGCTCACGACTTCTCTTTGTGCTACTAGAATCCTATATAATAAAAGACTAATATGCTGAGTATCTGGTCATCCGGTCATCTGTTCAACCAATAAAAGTGCAATATGTTAATGATATGCTAAAGCCACTCAACTGCTCACTATGACATGCACTGGCATCAGTGGGCAGGGGCTCCAACAGGTAGTTTAGCTTGCTGCTGGGTTCCAGGTGATTGGGACTAAATGAGATAGGCTAGACATGGCCTAAAGCCCTCCTGCAGTCCTTACCCTGCTGGCCAATCTTCCATGTCCTTACCCAAACCAAATTGTGCACTGGTAGGTCCCTTGGTCTGGCCTATGCCCTCTCGCAATCTAGGACCCACTGGGAGATGTCTGAGAAGCAGTTTCAGCCCAAAACTGCAGGCCAGACCAAAGAACCTCACTTGTGCACGAATTTGTGCAATGGGCCTCTATAAAATTAAAATATTAAACTTGTATATCAGTAAAATTGGTAAAAAAAATATTTCACCAGATCAAATAATTTTTGGGGAAAGGAGACTGTATTATTGATAAAACTTCAATAAGAAAGATTATTTGAGAGACTTTCAAAAATAATTTTAAAGGTAAGGTTTTCCATCTCATGAGAGATAATTGGACATACAAGACTGTGTATGTTTAAGATGTCCAATGTGTATATTTGATCATTACCCTGGTTGTATTTGACACCTCCATCATGCTACATGATGCCTATTTCTTTTTTGTGATGAAAATATTTAAGATTTTCTCTCTTAGCAGTTTTCAAGAATATATAATACAGTAGGATTAACTACAATCACCTTGCCGTACATTAGAGTCTTAGAACTTATTCATCTTATAACTTCATTTTGTTTCATCATTCATAGGTGGGTATTCTGAGTCTATTACCTCCATCAGTTTTGACAGATACATGTTCAGAGCCCACATTTTGTAGAAATCTTTTTTCCTAGAGCAAGATTTATACTTTTGGCCAAAGATGTTCACTGTCACTTTACTTTCTACTTGAGTTTTGTAAATGTTAGCTAAATACTTTATTTGATTTTGTTTTGAAAATGTTGTTTCTTTATTTAGAAAACTAGAGGCCCAGTACACAAAAATGCATGCACTTGGATGGGTCCCTCAGCCTGGCCTGCACCCTCTCAAAATCTGGGGCCCCACAGATAAGTTCCCTAGGTCTGGCCTGAGATCAGGGCCAATGGGGCTTTCCCACCCCAGCTGCAGACAGCTGGCCCCAACTCAGCCACTGCTCCTGCTTACCATCTGTGCAGTGCTCCCCCATCTCCACTGCCACAGGTGTCCTCCCTCTGCAGGCTACAGGCTGGGGTGCAATGGCGTGGTTGGCGCAGGCCTTCCTTTTTTTTTGCTGGGAGTTGGGCCAGCCCCATGAGGGGCTCTCTGCCTAGTGATCTCTCTAACTGCTGGCCTTCTCTATAATCACCCCTAACCACTTGCCAGCCCACCTGATCACCCCTAATCACTGGTCTGCCTACCTGATCACCCCTAACCACTCTGCCTGCCTGTCTGGTCACCCCTAACTGCTTGCTTGAGGGTAGGACTAGCTCAGGGAGAGGCCATCTGCCCAACTGATCGCCCCTAATCACTTGCCTGCCTTCCTGTCACCTTTAATCACTGGTCTGCCTATCTGATCACCCCTCAGCACTCTGACTGCCTGCCTGACCACCCCTAACTGCTTGCATGGGTGTAGAGCCAGCCTGGTGAGGCGCCGTGCTGGTCTGGTCTCTGGTCATTGTGGCCTTGACGCTTATGGCCTCTGGCCTTCTATTATATAAGATCATTATTGATGATTAGAAAGTTCTGTTAAATGCAACTGACTCTTCCTAAGAATTTGCATAACACAGTAGAATGTGAACATTTCCCTAATCTGATTTGTTTAAAAATCATAAGAGAACACAGAGTATATTTGTTTTTGTTTTGTTTTGCTTTGCCTTTGCTTTTGTTTACTGAAGCCATTGGAGCTAACACATTTACTACCAGAGAATAAACATGTACAAAAAGCATTTTACTAAAAGTCTGACTGTCTTGTGCATTTTGAAAGACATGTTAAATTTTAAATGGGTCATTTTTGTTTGAAATTTTAAAGCAAGACCTGAGTTCAGAGTAGTGTCCTGAATTCAGGAAATTTTTAAATATGAATTGAATAAGGAAATCCTTCACTTGACTTCATACCATAAATAATTTCTCAATAAAAATAATATGCCAACAAAACACCTGATATTTTAAAATAGCAGAGCACAATGAAATGCTGACAACCTGTATGGCAATCACAAAATACAAATATCTTGGTTGGTTCTGCTTTTTCCAATGCAAACAGGAGATGGTAGATGACCTTGATCACTACACAAATAGTTACCAAATCTACACCAACGATGTCAAGAACTGTCAGGAATTCCTTGGCTCACCAGAAGTCATCAATTGGAAACAGCATTTGCAGATCCAAAGTAAGTAAGAGGAATGGGAAGTGTGCTGACTCACTTCTCTCTCCTGGCAATTTCCCTTATGATTCAGGTCTTTCTCCATACTTCAGACCCTCAGCCTGCTATCAGTTTTCTACTCCGCTGTGAATATAGCTATAAGGGGGAAAAACACTCCGAAAGCTTGCAAAAAATGGGCTTCATATAGGAAACATGATATGAGTGTTTGATAGCCACAAATGTATTTTGCAGACATATCCAGAATTCCTTAGCTTGATTGAATACTAGGGCACAGCTTGCCTTGGGCCTTCCATGACAAAAATAAGAATGACAACTCATGCCATAAAGCACCTTAGGATCATGAAGGAAACCATCATGGCTATGAGCATGCCATCCAGAATTACACTCCATGGATGACATTGGTCTGTTATTTGCTATGTCATTTTATTTATTGGTGTATTTATGTTTATTGTTTTTAATTTTTTAATTTTTTAATTTAATTAATCTTTATTATTCACGTTATTACAATTGTTCCTTTTTTAATCCCATAGCTCCCCTCTACCCAGTTCCCAACCCACTCTCTGCCTTACCTTCCCCCAGCTGTCCTCATCAATAAGTGTACAATTTTTGTCCAATCTCTTCCCATGCCCCCCCTCATTCCTTTTGCCCAGAGAATTTTGTGTCCACTCCCTTTTTATGCCCTGATTGTATTATATTCACCAGTTCATTCTTCTCATTAGATATTTAATCACTTGATTTTTAGGTTCACTTGTTGATAGATATGTACTTGTTGATCTAGATTTTTATCTTTACCTTTTTCTTCTCCTTCCTCTTCTTAAACAATACCTTTCAGCATTTAATACAATACTGGCTTGGTATTGATGAATTCCTTTAGCTTTTTCTAATCTCTTAAGATCTTCATCTTCCCTTCAATTCTGAATGATAGCTTTGCTGCATAGAGTAATCTTGGTTATAGGTTCTTGCTATGCATCACTTTGATTATCATTCCCATATAGCCTGCACAGTTTCTGTTGAGAAATCAGCTGTCAGTTGTATTGGTGATCCCTTGTAGGTAATTAACTGTTTTTCCCTTGCTGCTTTCATATTCTCTCTTTGTCTTTTGCTCTTGGCATTTTAATTATGATGTGTCTCGGTGTTGTTCTCTTTGGATTTCTTTTGTTTGGGGTTCTGTGTGCTTCCTGGACCTGTAAGTCTACTGCTTTCACCAGGTGTGGCAAGTTTTCAGTTATTTTTTCTTCAGATAGGGTTTCAGTATCTTGCTCTCTCTCTCTTCTTCAGGAACCCATGTAATTATTATTTTGGTACACTTGAGGTGGTCACAGAGGCTCTTTACACTATCTTCAAATTTTTGGATTCTTTTTCTTTGTTCTTTTCCAGTTGAGTGTTTTTTGCTTCTTTGTATTTCATATCTTTGACTTGATGCTTTTCTTCCTCTTGTCTGCTGTTAGGTCTCTGTATAATATTTTTTATTTCAGTCAGTGTAAGTTCAATTTGTAGATGATCCTTTTTCATCTCCTCTTGGGTCTCACTCATATTTTCAAGGGTCACACTAAATTTATTGTCTTATACTAGGAAATTCTTGAAAAATCTTATAACCATGGTTTTGAACTCAATATCCAGTTGTTTGCTTTCCTCCATTTCTTTCATTTGTGATCTGTTTCTTTGTCTCTGCATTTTTACTGCTTTCCTGAGTTGGTAGAGTAACCTTGTGTGCTAGGTGTCCCATAGGCCCCAGTAGCTCAGCCTCTCTATTTACCTGAGGTAAGGACTCTTGGTGCACCCCTTTGTGGAATGTGTGCACAGACTTATTGTAATTAAATTGTGATAGTTGTTGGTATCACTAGGAGGAGTTGACCTCCTGGCCGATTGGCTATGAAGATTACCTGTTTCTCTGCTGGGAGAAATTCTGTGCTGAAAACACCCTTAAGACAAGTCTTGCAAAATTGCAAAAGCCTCTGTGCACGGATTTGATGAGGTGGAGTCTCAGGGCGGAGCAGTCAGCTTTGGCTTCCCATCAGCTCTGTTCTATCAGTCCCCTGGGTCTCAGTGTCCCTTGGTAATTGCTACAAGCACCTCTTACAGAAATCTGCAATAGAGTTTCACCCACTGCCAGACAGTCCAGATCTCCCTGAAATGAGTCTGCATTCCCAGAGTATCACCTGGAAATGGAGTTCAGCACATTCAAGAGCTCCAATTTCCCTACTGCTTGAGAAAGCCAACTCTGCACTCAGCAATCAGTCCTCTCTGTGCTCACATGCCTCCATACCTCTGGCTTCCACAGCTCCCCTGAGTCTCAGTGTACTTTTCTCTTTTGCTGACAGCCCAGATTCTCCCCGAATGAGTCTGAGTTCCCTGGGTTTCTCCCAGAAATGGAGTTCAGTGTAGTCAGAAGCTCCCATTTCTTTCCACTTGAGAATGTCAGCCACACACTCAGTCACCAGACCTCTCTGTATGCATCTCCACACCTCAGCCTTTTGAAGTTCCTCTGCGTCTCAATGTGCTTTTCTCTTTTCTTCTAGTTATAAAATTTCCACTCAACCAACTTTCCTCTGGTTCTGGACAGTGTCAGTTTTGTTATTTAGTTGTAATTTTGAAATTGTTGTGAGAGGCAGAAGCTTAGGTCTTTACCTATGCTGTCATCATGCTTTCTTGCTATGTCATTTTAGCCATTTGAATTATTCTCACTGAGTCATATATAAAAAAGAGGAGAGAATCCAAGATGGCAGCATAGGTAAACACCTATACTGCTGCCTTGCACAACAATTTCAAAACTACAACTAAAATAAGGAAGGGATATTATCCAGAACCACAGGAAAGCTGGCTGACTGGAAATTCTACAACTAGAAGGAAAGAGAGGGGTTCACAGAGATCCAGAGGAGCTGCAAAAAGCTGAGGTATGAAGACGTGCACATGGAGAGAGCGGATGCCTGAGAACCTGGCTGACTTTCTCTGGCGGGAGGGAGATGGAGACTTCCAATGGCATTGAACCCCTTATCCTACGACACTAAACCCCAGATCCAGCTGAGACTCATATGGGTTTGAGTTTGGACTCTGAAAAGGGAGAAGTGCACAGAAATTTGGGGGAGTTGCAAAAGATCAGAAATCTGGTGGCGCGCACGACACTGCCCCCAGAGGACCGAATGCTGATTGTGCCACTAGCTTTCAGGAGTGGGTGGGAGACAGACCCTCTGAACTGTGTCACTTCTAACTCCACTATAGCCCCGTTTCAGGAGAAACCCTGAGGACACAGACTCATATTCCCCCCGAGTGCAGGGTATCTGGAAAGGCAGCAGTCTAGAAGCACTGCAAGAGCAAATGTACACAGGAACCACTCTAGCAATTACCCAGTCCCCTGAGACTCTGGGGCCATGGAGGGCAGGGCCGACTAGAAGACAAGGCGGTCCCTTAAGCCCTGAGACTCCACCCGTCCCAAGCTCAACAGAGAGGCTTCTGCAGTTTTGCAATTCTGGAATCATAAGGCTGAATCCAACACAGAAGTTCTCCTGGCATAGTGAAAATGCCAAGACAAGAAAAGGGAACACAAACAAAAGAAATGGAGGAAAACAAACGACTGGATATAGAGTCCAAAACCATGCTTATAAGGTTTTTCAAGAATATGCTAGAAAAGTTAGATAAAGTTAGTGAGACCCAAGTGGAGATGAAAAAGAACCCACTAGAGATGGAAAAGAACCAACTAGAAATTTAATATACACTGACTGAAGTAAAAAATATTATAGAGACCAAACAACAGACTAGAGGAGGGCAAGAATCAAGTAAAAATTTGAAACATAAAGAATCAGAAAACAGTAAACTGAAAAAGCAAGAAGAGAAAAGAATCAAAAAATGTGAAGATAATGTAAGGAGCCTCTGGGACAGCTTCAAGCATACCAACATCAGAATTGTGGGGGTGTCAGAGGAAGAGAGAGCACAAGACACTGAAAACCTATTTAAAGAAATAATGACTGAAAACTTCCCACATCTGGTAAAAGAAATAGACTTACAACTCCAGGAAGCACACAGAACCCCATATAAAAGGAACCCAAAGAGGACTACACCAAGACACATCATAATTAAAATACCAGAACAAAAGACAAAGAAAGAATATTAAAAGCAGCAAGAGAAAAATAGTTCATTACCTACAAGGGAGTACCCATACAGTTGTCAGCTGATTTCTCAACAGAAATGATGCAGGCCAGACGGGAGTGGCAAGAAATATTCAACATGATGAATAGCAAGAATCTACAACCAAGAATACTCTATCCAGCAAAGCTATCATTCAGAATTGAAGGGCAGATAAAGAGCTTCACAGAGAAGAAAAAGCTAAAGGAGTTCATCAACTCCAAACCAGTATTATATGAAGTGCTGAAAGGTACTCTTTTAAAAGAGGAAGAAGAAAAAGGTAAAAGATAAAAAATTATGAACAATAAATATGTATCTATCAACAAGTGAATCTAAAAATTAAGTAAATTAAAAGTTTGATCAACAGAATAAACTGGTGAATTTAATAGAATCAGGAGAACAGAAAAGGAGTGGACTGATAATTCTCAGGGGGAAAGGGGTGAGGGGTGTACAGGGAGAGACTGTACAAAAATCATACACCTATGGATGAGGGCAATGGGAAGGAGGTAAGGGTAGAGAGAAGGGTGGGAGCCGGGTGGAGGGGTGCTATGGAGGGGAAAAAAAGAGAAACAAATGTAATAATCTGAATAGTAAAGATTTAATTTAAAAAAAGAGGATAACAATGTGCTAAAACACAGGGGTGCTGAAAACATCAGATAACATGTTGAATAGGAATTGCTTAGCGCAATAGCTGGCTGTGTCAATTTACTTGAACTGCAGAGAAACCTCATAATACTGTGAATCAACATTTGGGCTGGGTTTTGAAAGGCAGTTCTGCTGGTTTCATCTGGATTTACTCTTGCAGTAGTAGGGTCTTAATGGATGGACTTTGTGCTGGTTGCTCTAGTACAGCATCACTCACATGCCTGAATGAGGGTTCATGATGTTGGTTTTGGCCACCATAGTCACAGCATGATGGGAGCACAAGTCCTTAGCTGACTAGGCTAACTCTATCCAGATAGTGTTGGTCTCAAGGAAATCAGCATCACAAAGAAAAAGCCCAAGGAACAAGCACTCTTAAGCTTCTCTATGCATCAAATTTACTCTTTCCCAGTGAAAAAAGCAAGCCATATGGGTAAGGCCAGATGCAGTGTAGGAGGAGACTATTCCAGGGAAAAGATACAAAGAGATGTGTGCACATTGTGGGTTATTCCTGCAACAACCTGCCATACTAAGAACAGAGTAAGCACACAAGAAATGTTGGCTACTATGGTTTTTATAATGCATCTCCTGTGATTATGAAAACAATATGTTCATGTAACCCAGAAAACTTAGGTCCAGTCTTTGCATTGCCAAGAATGGTATGACTATGGATGTGAATGAATCTCTGAGGATGTTCATTGCACAAATTCTGACTATGTAATAACATGTTGGCAGTACTAAGCCACCCAGGTTTTTAGACTATGAATGTAGACATGTACCACTATACTGGACAAATTCTCTATTCAATGCAGTGAAATAATTTCCTGTCTCCTTAAACCCCATCTAGGTTCCCAGTTCAACCTGAATGGGGTGATACAAAATCTCGCAGCCAGGAAATCCTTCGAAGTCAAACACACAGAGCACTTTCTCTATGTGGAATCTGACACTGTAAAGAGACTGATTCCTTCCTTGTTGGATGTAAAGAACTTACCACCTGATGATCACAAACCCAAGGCCATGTAAGTTTGATAAATGTTACTGCACTACTTACACCTTCCATTCCTGAAGTATCTCCCAACTTCTCTTTCTGGTTTCACTCCTGCCTCCCTGTGGTCAATATTCTTCAAAGCAGTCCAAACCATTGATTCAGAAATGTATTGTAAACAGCAGAGACAAGAACAAATATGATAAGTACTCATGGACTTTACTTTTCTCTTGGAACCTCCGTAGCAATCAAGAAATGTTTAAACTCTCATCCCTGGATGTTACCCACGCTGGCCTGGTGAATAAATTCTGGAATTTTGGCGGCAATGAGAGGAGCCAGAGATTCATCGCACGCTGTATACAGACCTTCCCCACATTCTGTGTGCTGGGGCCTGAGGGCAACCCTGTGTGCTGGGACCTAATGGACCAGACAGGAGAGCTGCGGATGGCAGGCACCCTGCCTGAATACCGGAAGCAGGGCCTCATCTTCTATGTCATCTATACCCAGACACAGGCTCTAAAAAACCTCGACTTCCCCTTATATTCTCACATTGACAAGAATAACAAAAGTATGCAGAAAATGACTTATAACCTGCATTATATTCGCATGCCCTGTACTTGGAACCACTGGAACTGTGTACCTCTGTGACTCTGTCCTACAAACAAGTATCAGATGGGCCCCAATATGTGATTAGGGCAATGGATGGGTGGGCAGAGAGAAAGAATATATTGTCCATCGTTATAATTATCAGTAGAGTAGTGGGCTCTGAGGAGGCAGGGTGAATGTTCAATATCATGGTCCCTGCACTTAAGTCACTGCTGGCTTCTCTTAGATGCCTCAGGTTGATATAGCCGCAGGCACTCCCATGGTTTAGTTTCCCCACGCTTCCTGGAATCTCCATGACACGTATCAGCGGCATGCTGCCCAGAATGACTTCTCTTGGAACTCATAGTGTGTGCGTGTGTAGAGCCTTGCCAGATTTTCCAGAGAGAGGTAGTTTCTGAGCATTATGACTTACTCTTCTCTCTTTCTATGGTACTCTTACTGATCAGCAATTGGACTCTGCTCAGTATGTCTGTAGAGATCATCCTCTCCTCTGATTGCTGCTTTCTCAATACATTAAAGGATTATACGTAAATATGTGTGAAATAGTGTGTTATTCATAGTGTACATGATATGGCAAGGAAAAATACGAAGAAAAAGACTCACTTATATTAACCAGTTCCCTCCCCACTCCCACATCAGGGAAAATGATTAAATGTTGCTTCTTAAAGCAGAACTTTTTAAATCCACCCAAACCCATAATAATAAAGCTACTTTGTGTTTGATTGTACAATTTGAAGTGAAGTGATTATTGATGGGAAGAGCCTGGGTTGGGTTTATGGAGAGTGGGAAGACCCAGACCCTGGGGGTTGGCTATTTATTGATAAGAGAGAATTTTAGGGAGAGGGCAGTACATCATGGGTACCTACTGTTTCACTTGACCTTGGCACGTTGTTTCAGGATGCCAAAATTCTATGCAGTTCAGACAATAGTCTCATGGGAACATCTGGTTGGTAGTGTGGAGCAACTTTTGTCCTGGTTGGACCTGGATATTTGGGATAGTTTCCTGTGCCAACATTTCAACAGGAACAGCACTAAATCTTGACACTGGGCAACAAAGAGAGCACCGGACTGAAGATAGCCACCTGGATTAATAACCTGCATGCTTTTGGTCCATCTGCAACTAGAATTAGGCTGTGGAAATGCGGATGAAGGCTTCACAAAGAGAGAAACCTATGTGTGAGGTTTAATTTCTTGTCCACTCAAAAGAGTGGAGGCTCACTTTAGAGAAGAGATTCTCAACCTTAGTACAATAGGCATAATAGGGTGAATAATTCTTGTTATAGAGCCAGCATGTGCATTTATAGGATATGCAGCAGGATCCCTGCCCACTACCCACTGGATGTCAGTAACACTTTCCATTCCAGTTATGACAACTAAAAATGTCTCCAGCTATTGATTACCTCCCCTGGTGGCAAAATCGACTTCAACTGAGAGCCACTGGTTTAGAAGTTGAGGTTCTCTCACTTGAGGCTGCATCTGAAGCATTTTTTGGGGATTGTTAATATAGATAGTGGGTCTCACCCTTAGATTTTCTGATTGAGTATATTTGGCGTCAATTTCCAGATTTACATTTCTAACAAGTTTCCTGATGCTGCTAGAGCCATTGAACTATAAATGAAAATTAGTATTGCACACTTCTTAGATATATTGTTTTGCCTTGGTAGATACATGTAAATTTTTAAAAATCTATTTTTATTGATTTGATATAGGAAATGAGAGGAAGAGAGAATTGAAACATCATTGATGAGAAAGAATCTTTGATTGGCTGCTTCCTGCATATTCTCCACTGGGAATTGAGTCTGCACCCTGCGCCTGTGCCCTTGACCAGAATTGAACCTGGGACCATTTTGCCTCTAGGCCTACACTCTATCCATTGTGCCAAACTGGCTAGGGAAATGTAATTTTTTTCTTATTAATATGTTATATTTCATACAATTATTTTTTCAATTAAATAGACATTCAATATTTTATATTCACTTCATCTAAATAGTACTAGAGGCCCACTGCACAAAAATTCATGTACTCAGCCTGTCCTACACCCTCTTGCAGTCTGGGACTCCTTGTGGATGTCCTATTGATGGCTTAGGCCCACTCCCCAGGGGACCGGCTGAAGCCGTCAGTCAGACATCCGTCTGGCAGCCTGGGAGCTCTCAGCGGATGTCTAATTGCGGCCAAGGCCAGCTTCTTTGCAGCTGCCTCCTCTGAAAACATGACACTGGGACCAGGCCCATGCCGCTGCCTCTCCCACCACCTTTGCAGGAGTGGGGGTTGCAGGGTCAAACATGACTGGCCTGGCAGTGCAAACTTGCTGGCCCTGACCCGTGGTCTAAGTAGAATATTAGATCTTTATATACAGAATAGTAGTTAGATAGCTATGTAATTTACAACATGGTTTCCCCAATAAGTTTAGTTCCTATCTCAGTCCATACATAGTTATTACAATATTAGAGGCCCAGTGCACAAACTTGAGCATAGGTGGGGTTCTTCAGCCTGGATGGAAATTGAGGTCCATTGGGGGTCCCTTAAGCCAGAGGGATGGACCCCAGAAGGTGGCCAGCCAATCCCCAATCAAGGCCTATTCAGACCATGGGAGGTTGGCTGTGAGGGCCCACTGACCACCACGGGGTAGCTCCTGCATTGAGCATTTGCCACTTGGTTGTCAGTGTCATCATAATGACTGTTCAAACAATCATTCCAGTCTTTCAATTGTATTGGTCCCTTAAAGCTTTTATACACACACACACACACACACACACACACACACACACACATATATATATATATATATATATATATATATATATATATATACATATTCTTGACTATACTAGAGGCTCAGTGCACTACAGTTGTGCCTTGGGTGGGGGGTGGCCCTCAGCCCGGCCTGTGCTCTCTTGCATTCTGGGATCTCTTGGGGAATGCCCAACTGGTCCTTAGCACTGCTGCAGAGGCAAGAGTATTTCCCACCACCACCACTGCACTTGCCAGCCATGAGCCTGGCTTCTGGCTGAGTAGTACTCCCCCTGTGGGAGTGCACTGACCACCAGAGGAAAGCTCCTGCATTTAGAGTCTTCCTCCTGGGCGTCAGTACGTATCATAGAGACCAATCGTTCCACCGTTCGGTTAATTTGCATATTACGGTTTTATTATATAGGACTAGAGGCCCAGTACACAAAATTCGTGCACTGGAAGGGGGTCCTTCAGCCCAACCTGAACACTCTAGTAGTCTGGGATCCCTCAGGTGATGTGCACCTGTCGGCTTATGCCCGTTATCTGGGGAACGTGCCTAAGCCAACAGTTGGAAATTCCTCTCACAGTCCAGTGCCCTCCTTACCATCCACCCACTCACTGCATTTTACCATTCAGCTTGCTGCTCCTTAGTGCTGCCAAAGGGGTAGGAGAAGCTCCTGCCACCACCACTGTGTTCAACAGCCAAGAGCCCTATCTTTCTGTGTATTTTTCTGTGGGCCAACGGCTTTCTTGCTTCTCATTTAGGGTGAGCAGCATGTAAGAGCAGTGTAATGTTGTGGAACGCAGAGAGCTGCCCATAACTGAGGAGAGTAGCCAGGCCCACGAGGTGAGAGGAGGACACAGAGATCACTATCTTACCCAACTCTGGGGCAACCTGGCCAGCCTTCATCTGCCTGACAGCACTCAGGCACGGACCAAGTAGAGTCTGCCTCTCCATTCTCCGTCCTTCCATCTGTGACACCTGTTACCCTCACCAGGCCTTCCCCAAAGTGAGTTCAGTGCAATCCCTAAATGTAAAACAGCAAGGGCAGGGGGCTCACCTCCAGTGCCCATGATTCCCAGCAATGGGACATGGTCTCATCGTGGTGACCACAGCTGTAGAAGATACATCTGTTTTGAGAAAAGTTGGGAATGCAGAATTCCATATGAGCCCCTATTCCAAAAGGTGGCAGTTTATTCACATTGTGGCAAAGAGAGCTTTAAGAGTAAAATGAGAAGGTAAACTCAGAGCCAAACCAGGCCATATACTCATCCAATCTCTCTGAGACATATGGACAGAACCAAGCCTCAACTCTTAGCAGGACACTTCCAGGGTGTTTCTTTAAGCCTAAAAGACAGTAGACTGTCTCCATTCTTGTTCTTTGGAATTTTTTCATTATCAGATAAAAGCATACATATATTGGGGCAATCCTCTCAAGAAAAAATATTCCAATTACACCTATATGACCACGACAGTGCCACTCAGAGGGAGGAAGCTGACAGATAGAAAGCAGGGAAATCCGAAAACCAAAGCAATGACAGAGATGCTAAGCCTTTTTTTTATGCATCGGACATCCTTCCTTAGGCAGCCTATAGGCCAGGTGTCTGCTGGACCTTTACCACTTGATGTCCTGACAGGCTACCCTGAGCCCTTATAGGTGGTGTGCAGGGCCACCTGGGACCTGGGGGAGTTACCCCTTCTCCCAAACACATCTAGTACAGCTCCTGCACATGGACACTGGTCTCCAGAGGCCATACTGGATGGCAGCATAGATGCCTCCCATCTGCTGCAGCATGACCTATCTGCATGCCTGTCCTCCACCTGGACCTGCTACTTAGGCATCCCTGGTGCAGGCCACGACCTCCATGAAGTGGCAGGGAAACTTGCCCCTCTGAAGCTTCAGTACCACTTATGGATGTTCCAAAAGCCATAGCAGCCTCAAAGCATAGCAGAACCTCTCCATCCCTTTCAAGCGTGACCTCCTAGAAGTCTTTGTTCCTCACAGTGTGGTATGAGAGCCCATTTCGAGGCAAGACTCATATGGATGGAGTCCGGACTGTCAAAAAAAGTGAGGAGTCACAGAAACTCAGGAAAACTCAGGGGAGCTGCGAAAGGCAGAAGTCTGGAGGCGAAAGAGCCAGTGCGCACAGAGATGACTGACTGCTGATTGTGCCACTGGCTTTCTCTAACAGAAGGAAGACTGAAACTCCCAATTGTGCTAAACTCTACTTCTGACTGAACTGAAGCCCAGTTTCGGGCAAGATCCTAGGGACCCAGACCCATACAGCTCCCCGGAACACATGGAAACTCAGAGAAGATGTGAAAGTCAGAGGTTTGGAGACACACATGTGAGCACAGAGAAGGCTACAGCAATGAGCAAGGAACACTGACACCCAGGTGCCACATAGGGCAGGACTGACAGGAAGCCAAGGCTGTCTGGTCATCCCTGAGACTCCACCGCATTCAAGCTGAACACAGGGGCCTTTGGAATTTTCCAAGACTTGTATTATAAGGCTGACTCCAGCACAGTTCTCCCAGCAAAGACACAGCTGATATTTACAACCAATTGGCTTGGAGGTCAATTTCCCCCAGTGATACCAACAACAATCAAGACTTAACTGCAACAAGACTGTACACACAGTCCACAAAGGGGTGCACTAAGAGAGTTCACCTCAGGTAACTAGGGAGGCGGAGCTACTGGGCCATATTGGACACCTAGCACACAAAGCTACTCTACCAACTCAGGTAAGCAGCAAAAATGCAGAGACAAAGAAACAGATTACAAACTAAAGAAATGGAGGAAAACAAATGACTGGATATAAAGTTCAAAAACATGGTAATAAAGTTTTTCAAGAATTTCCTAGAAAAGATGGATTTTCTTCTACCATATTTGTACAGTGCCACCCTTGCTACTTTCATACAGTCGCCTCATATGGAGAGGATGCAGCCACGGCTGCTTTTGAACTCCCCCACCATATGCGGCGACCAAAGATTCTTCAGTCAGGCTCAGAAGTTTCAGAAGCCACCCTATTAAATGACACCAAGTGTATAAGATGACCCCGACTTTTGAGAAGATTTTCCTGGGTTAAAAAGTTGTCTTATATGCTGGAAAATACAGTACTCTTTGAAAAGAGGAAGAAGAAGAAAAAGGTAGAGATAGAAATTAGGAACAACAAATACATATCTATCAACAAGTGAATGTAAAAATCAAGTGAATAAAAAATCTGATGAACAGAATTAATTGGTGAATGTAGTAGAATCAGGGGCATAGAAAAGGAGTGGACTGACAAGTCTCAGGAAAAAGGGGTGAGGGGGTATGAAGAGAGACTGGACAAAATTTGTACACCTATGGATGAGGAAAATGGGAGGAAGTTAAGGGCAGAGGGTATGGTGGGAGCGGGTGGAGGGGAGCAATGGGGAGAAAAAGAGGAACAATTGTAATAATATGATCAATAAAGATTTATTAAATTAAAAATAAAGAAAGAAATAAAATGAATACCAGAAATGACTAAGGAATTTGCAAGGAAAAGAGAGGCATCAGATTCAACCTGTTGCTGAATTCACACCTGCTGAAGGAGAAATAGAACAAAGGGAAGACTATCAAGTATGTCTCGATACATACATATTAAAGAATCACTTAGAGATTTTGGAATTTAAATAAAGGAAGCTCAGTAGAAAATATCAGTAGACAGACTGAGTAGCAAAGTGAACACTGTTGACAGATAATGAGAAACCTGCATGATCTAGCACAGTGGTTCTCAACCTGTGGGTCGAGACCCCTTTGGGGGTCGAAGGGCCCTTTCACAGGGGTCGCCTAAGACCATCAGAAAACATACATTTCCCATGGTCTTAGGAACCAATAGACCGCTCCTCGGTATAACAAAGTGTAGCAATGTAGTTTACTATTGTCATATGAAGACTGTTGCCCATGCTATACCACAATTCAAGACAAATTTTCATTTATTTGTAATTAGAAATAAATATTTCACAATATATAATTACATATTGTTTTTGTGATTAAGCACTATGCTTTAATTATGTTCAATTTGTAACAACAAAAATACATCCTGCATATCAGATATTTAATTACAGTTCATAACAGTAGCAAAATTGCAGTTATGAAGTAGCAACGAAAATAACTTTATGGTTGGGGGTCACCACAACATGAGGAACTGTATTAAAGGGTCGCAGCATTAGGAAGGTTGAGAACCACTGATCTAGTGGACCATAACACAAAATCATACCAGATGGGAAATATGAAAGGAAAGACCAGAGAACTGAACAACACTGACAAGTTTGAACATCCACCTAAATGACATTCCAGGAAGTGAGAACAGTACACATGGAGTGATAACAGTAATTTAAAAAGAGGAAAAGGAAAGAAAAGGCAGACTTAGCAGAAGAAGCAGAAATTTTTTCCAAAAGTGAAGAATGTCTTAAGACTGAAAGAACGCACTTTAGACTGAGTGTGAAATGAACTCATTAGACATATTACTGTGCAATTTCAGAGTATGAGAGATGAAGACAAATTCTTACAAGTTCCAGATTGAGGGAACAGATGGGTTATGGTCAGAAGACTAAGAATTACACTGACTTCAGACTTCTCACCAGCAGTTCCCGGTACCTAGCAAACAGAGAAGTTATATAAAAGTTATCAGGTTTTATGCTTACACACATAAAGGAAGGAAAAGCATAGAGAATCCTATCTTATAAAAGTAATATGCAAATTGACCAGCATTCCAAGACATAAAATGGCAGCTCCCAGTGGTCAAAGATGGCTGCCACCATGTGGACTCAAGATGGCCGAAAAAATGGTCTACAGGGGAGGGCAGTTGTGGGCAGTTAAGTGTAACCAGGCCAGCAGAGGAAGGCAGTTGGAGGTGACCAGGCCACAGAGGAGCGCAGTTAGGGAAGACCAGGCCAGCAAGGGATGGCAGTTATAGGCGATCAGACAAGCAGAGAGGTCATTTACAGGTGACCGGTTCAGCAGATGAGGGCAGTTGAGGGAGACCTGCTCAGCAGGGGAGGGGAGATTGGGGGGACCAGGACAGCAGGGAAGAGCAGCTGTGGGGGGAGGGTGAACCAGGCCTGTAGGGGAGGACAGTTGAGGTGGGGAAAGGCCTGCAATAGAGGACAGTTTGGGGGAACCAGGTTGGCAGGGGAGGACAGTTGTGGGTGATCAGGCTAACAGGGAGGGCAGTTAGGGATTACCAGGCCAGCATAAGAGGGGAGGTCAGGGTGACCAGGCTGGCAGGGGAGTGGTTAGGGTGTGATCAGGCTGGCAAGCAGAAGCAGTTAGGGGCAATCATGCAGAGGCAGGCGAACAGTTGGGAGCCAGCAGTCCTGGATTGTGAGAGGGATGTGGGACATCCCTCAAGGGGTCCAGATTTGAGAGAGTTCAGGCTGTCCTGAGGGATACCCTCTCCCAATGCACGAATTTCATGCACTGGGCCTGTAGTATAGGTAATAATGTTGTATTAACTATGTTTGATGTCAGATGGGTACTAGACTTTGTAAAATATTATATAAATAACCGACTAATATGTTGTTTACTTAAAAGTAATATAATATTGTATGTCAAATGTAATTCAACAATTCAGAATAAATAAAATGTACTAATAAAGTAAAAAATGTTAAATACATCTACACTAATACAAGAGAAACATGCAAATTAACCATCACTCCACTACACCCACAATCAGGAATGAATATGCAAATTAGCGCAACCAAGATGATGGTGATCATGGAACTGGAGTGAGAAAGAGGATTGGGTTGCCCTCATCAATGGAGGAAGCCAAGCTTCCCAACCCCCCTGGCCAGCCCTGCCCTCAGCTGAAGACTACAACTTTTCAATTGTAGAAGATAAATAACTTTCAGATACTGGCTTCTAGACTGCCCTGGCCTCCACTCAAGGAAGCGCTGACCAAAAATTTTAAAAAAAGAAATAAAGGAGAGGCTAGGAGCCTGAATTGCCATGGGGCCTGGCCAGCCTGAAAACAGCCATCAGCCCCTCATCCAGGATGGCCAGGAACCTCAGTGGAAACCCCCACCCTGAAAGGGGTGTGGTCAACCTGAAAAGAGACCACAGTCCCTTACCCTATCAGTTGGAGGTAATCAGGACAGTAGGGGAGGGATGTTTGTGGGTTGGAGGCATTTTGGAGTGAGCAGGCCAGCAGGGGGCCAGTTGAAGGTGACAGGCCAGTGGAGAGTGAAGGTGGGGGTGATCAGGCCAGTAGGAGGCAGTTGGGGTTGAGCACACTGTCATGGGGATAGTTGGGGGTAAGAAGGTTGGTGGAGGGCAGTTGGGGGTGAGCAGGCAGAGTGGTTAGGGGCAATTAGGCAGGCAGGCAGGCAGACAGGCAGGCAAGTGAGCAGTTAAGAGCCAACAGTCCCGGATTAATAGAGGGATGTCTGACAGCTGATATAGGCCCAATCCCTGTAAACCAGCAATAGGACAACCTTCAAGGGGTCCCAGGTTGAATAGGGTGCAGACCAGGCTGAGGAATACACCCCTCAGCCTGGAATTCCATGCAGGAATTTCATGCACCGGGCCTCTAATTAGAAAATATGGAAAAACAGTATTTAATTAGAAGAACAATATTTTTTAAAAATTTGGACATACAATTAACTTAGTAAGTTGAATACACAGAGGTTCTGATTTTCTATCTTTTAAAATGAGGTATAATTCACAAACACAGAGATCTTAAGTTACAATTTTGTGGAATTAAAACAAGTTTACACTTATGGAACATATATCATTTTTAAAGAAATAAAACAATATTATAACTTCTGATAGCATTTCATAAATGTTTGCTTACTTAACTTGAAAACAAAAACACAGGTAAGAGTGGGTACTATTATTCATCCTACCTGTACATAAAGAAATTGAAGCAAAAACCTCGACAAACACTAGTAAATGGATCCAACCCTGGGACACAAGCAGACCCAAACTTGTAGAACCAGCTTGCTGAATAAGCCACCAAGAGGGAGGGACTGAATGCCCCTGGATCCCACATCAGTCAACAGAAGTTTCACATCCCTCTCAGTCTTTAAAAGGGCAAGTCCTGCATTAAGTGCTTCAACTTAATGATTTTGTAGAAAACTTACCAAAACACGCTTTGCATGTCTGAGCTGTGCATGCAAGGATAAAGGGGATTTTATATTCTGGACAAGTCTGCTGCCTTTCATTTGTTCCTGGGACCAGTCTGAGTGGTGGAGTTGATCTTCCAGGTGAGAACTCATCTTACTGGAAAGAACCACTGCTTTATGGCACCCCCCCCCCTCCTTCTCCCTTTTTCTCCTACAACTAATGACCTGGGTGGTTTTCAAGGGCCAGTGTTGAGCTTATTTAGTGATACTTGGACCATGGTAAAGGGAATCTATTCCATTTGAGAGACGATGTTTCTGTACCTAGTATGTACACAGCAGATGTACGGTGGAAAAATTCTCAGGAGGACTGAATCTGTTCTCCATTCTGAACAAACAAATGATATGAAGGGATTTTGGAAGCCAGTGAATGAAGGGAGAGGTAATGACATTGGCAAGAAAGGATTCTTGGTCCAAGTAACATTACTTTAGCACCTAGTGTAGAGATGCTATGCAGACATTATTTTGTTTTACTTTGGGGAAACAGTTTAAAGGAGGAAGCTTGTTCTTTGGTTAAATGTTAACCAGAAGTACAGTACTCTATTAAAATCAGAGAGAAAGTATTCAGACCATATATACTGTTCATTTAAATCGTTTGTGTGTGTTGGGGGGGGGTAATTTGAAAGATTTTATCTGTAATGCTGTTACCATAAAGTAAGTTTTTAAAATTTTTAAATATTGTTTAGTATCCTATATAATAAAAAGGTATTATGCAAATTGACAATCATTCCAACGCACTCAATGGCTGCCCCCATGTAGTCAAAGATGGCTTCCCCCATGTGGACACAGGTTGGTTGACACAAGATCGTCAGCAGGGGAGGACAGTTGGAAGGGACCAGGTTTGCAAGCGAAGGGAGTTGTGGGGGACCCAGCCATGAAGGGTGGGGAAGGGCAGTTGGGGAGGATAAAGCTTGCAGGGGAGGGTAGTTGGGGGCAACCAGGCCAGCAGGGCAGAGCAGTTAGGGTTGATCTGGCTTGCAGAGGTCGGCAGTTGGTGGTGTCCAGGCCTGCAGAGGTAGGCAGTTGGGGGGGACCATGCATGCAGAGATTGGCAGTTGGGAATGATCAGACTGGCAGGGGAGGGGAGTTAGGGGTGACCAGGCCTGCAAGTTGGCAGTTGCGGCAACCAGGCATGCAGTGGTGGGCATTTGGGGGTGATCAGGCTGGCTGAAGAGGGCCCATAGGGAGGTCAAAGAGAATGTTGTTGGCCCACAGTGTTCTCACATGCTGACTGAAGGGTTTCTGGCCATGGCTCAACAGCTTTGGTGGCGTATCTTCAGTGGGATAGTATCTAGGTATTTTGCAAAGTGTAAGCACTTGGGTATCACCTTTCTTGTCACTACCAACTGGTTTTGTGACAGTAGCAAGAACATTTTCCTGTTTTGTTTCAATCCAGGATTTAGCTACTGAATACTTGCACTTGTGCATGCCCTTTAGGAATACGTAGCCGGCCAGGAATATCTGCCAATTCCTCTGACCAGGACAAGGTTTCAGTTCTGTGGGGCTTCCCCTTCTTACACATATTGACCTTGGGGTTACCTTTCTTGACCTTGTCACCAGCATCAGCCTTCTTGGCTCTAGGTTGCTTGTTCTTAGTATCCAGCTTCTCAGCTTCTTCACCCTCCATCTTGCAAGATGGGAAAGAGACAATCATTTTCTAGGGAAGATCGGTTTTCATTAGGAGTAATGAGTAAACCATGACACCAAGAGGTTAAGGAACCTTTTCAAGGCTATAGGGATTGTTAGTGGTAGCATCCCTGACTGCAACCTAATCCTCAAAGATGCACTAGCATATTTAAAGAACATATTTGTTAACATAAATGTTTATTAAATGAAATTTCAGGGGAGTGTAAGAAAGTGAAGGAAATATTTTCAAAAAGAGAACCAGGTGATTTCTGCCAACTTCCTCCTTCCTTGGCATTACTGAGGACTTCAGTGTGGGTAATACCAATAGCAGGCACTGAAGAAGGTCCTGCACATTACCATAGAACCCGCTACTCGTGTCTCCTGGTGGTGGTCCCATCCGAACTATTATGTTACTCTCCTTCGTAGTAATGGTAGAAATCTAGTGTGACTCTATATTCTCTCCCCGCAAGGAAAGTATTTTAGAAGTGGGCAGACTTACCTTACCTGTTACCTTCTAAGATTCAGGTAAAGGTGTGTGGATATAATTCCTATGAGTTCAACATTTGCTCATCCTGACTGTTGATCCTCCCTATAAGCTACAACGCTGCCAAGATGCTCCACTTGCTGGTTCCACAGATGCTAGAAAAATCCTTGAGGAAGTGCCTTCCTGAGTCTTTAAAGGTGAGAATGAGACAATATCAGGGAAAGAAAGGCTTGCGTATTCTTTAGATAGAAGTAGGGAGGAGAAGAATGTTTTAATAAGCAGCTATTTTGTGGTGGGAATTCATGTTCACATCACTGCTATGCAAGGGAGGTATATTGTGGAACTTCTTTGTACTATCTTTGCTATTTTATGTGAATATATTAAAAGTTTACAAAATAGCTATAGTCAATTTGGCTCAGTGGATAAAGCATTGGCCTGAAGACTGGTTCAATTCTGATCAAGGGCACCTGCCTGGGTTGTGGACTTGATCCCCAGGAGGGGGATGCAGGAAGCAGCCAATCAATAACTCTCTCTCATTATTGATGTTTCTATCTGTCTCTCCCTCTCCCTTCCTCTGAGAAATTAATAACAATATATTTAAAGAGACAAGTTTAAGAAATAAGTTTTGTTCATCCATGTCATAGAATGCTCTGAAGTCATTAGTTATTTTTATTTATCGGAAAACAAATATGACTAGGATGTATTAATTCAATTGAGAAAAACACTTTAAAATCATATTATCTGAAATTTTTATTTTGTAAATATTCTTGAGTATGCACATGAGTAGTAGGAAATCTATTAAAAGATTTTTTTCACCTTTTAAAAATTTGAGGTAAAATGGACATACATTACACTAAATGTTTATTAAATTCCACAATGGGAGAGTTCATAATTTATTCAGAAATTTTATTAGTCTGAATATTTTACAATGTGAATATATTTATAAAAGATAGATTTATTGAAGCAAAACACTAAAACTTAAAACTGCTTTTCAGAAATACTCATTAGAGATCTTTCCATGATAGAATTCCATGATTTCATAGAAATAATCATGTCTTGATCAATCAAGTTACCTTAACATCCTTAATATAGGGTTGGGGAAAAGTAGGTTTACATTTGTGAGTATGTGAAACAGAGTTAATAAAACTATGATAATAATCATAAATTGCATGTTTTTTCCAGAAGAACAAGCATAAACCTACTTTTACCAACCCTTGTATATTGTCCCTCCCACTTCCTTATAATGCTGCAGGTTTATGGGACCATCTTCCACATGAACCAGGGAAACCCCTTCAAGCTGAAGGTTCTCGTGGACAAGTGGCCTGACTTTAAAACAGTAGTTGTCCGCCCTCAGGAGCAGGTAAGGTATCAGATATGGAATGAATATGCATCTATGTTTGTATTTGCTAGATGTGTATCTGCATTGGCAATGTGGGAGACCTGGGCATATAGAAATGAATCCCGGGAAAAGTAAACATTCCCTGTTCTCAAAAATCCCACAGCCTGGAAGAGAACACAGATGAATCCACAGATAAATTACAGCATGGTCTGAAATGTGCAGCAAAGGAGAATTGAACGAGATACTTACTATCTAACCACTGTGTGGTACACCTGAAACTAATCTATCCTAACTAAAGAGTAATATGCTAATTAGACTGGGATATGTTCTGGGAGACCTTTCAGACACCCTTCAGAACAAAACTGAGACAAGGGCACTTAGAGGTAATCAGGCTGGCAGGGCCGGGGGCAGCTGGGGGCAAGCAGGAGAGCAGGGAGGGAAATTAGGGGCGATTGGGCTGGCTGGAGAGGCAGTTGTGGGAGATCAAGCCAGCAGAGGGGCCAGGTAGGGGCAAACAGGCTATCAGGGAAGAGCAGTTAGGGGTGAGTAGGCCAGCGGGGGGTGGGCAGCACAGGCAGTTAGGGGTGACCTGGCTAGAATGGGGGAGTAGTTGAGGTCGATCAGGCTGGCAGGCACAGTGGTTAGGGGTAATCCAGTAGGCAGGCACATAAGAGTTTAGGAACCAGTAATCCAGGTTGTGAGAGGGCTGTCCAATTGCTGGGATCAGGCCTAAACCAGCACTCTGACAACACCTGAGGAGTCCCATATTGGAGAGGGTGCATGCAGAGCTGAGGAACACTGCTCACGCAGGGATTTCATACAAAGGGACCCTAGTCCTGTATATAAAATCCTAATATGCAACTCAACTGAATGGCAGAACAACCAGTGGAATGATCAGTCATTATGATCCACACTGACCACCAGGGGGCAGATGATAAATGCAGGAGCTGTCCCTAGCATACAGGACCCAGGCCAGCCATGATTGGTTGCAGTGGGGCCCGCAGATCACCCCACCTGTAGCCCTGCAGAGGGAGGCACCTGGTGGTAGTGGGGAGTGGGCAGAGCTGGAGAAGGGGTGGAGCCAGCCGATGAGCAGATTGGTGTCCCCCATCAATTACACTGCCTGTTGCTCCATGGAACGGGCCCTGATCACTGACCAGTCCTCGGGACCCTACCCATGCATGAATTTCATGCACCAGGCCTCTAGTATAAAATAATATTGAAGAGCAACTCTAATTGAAAAATAAACTTCATTATAAAAAGAAATAACACAGATGGAAAGTTGATTAAAATTATATAGGAGACATTTTCATACTCACTCATTGTTTTAAATGGTTTTCAAGACAGGACTCCAAACCACATCCTGGTTATGCTGAACACCAAGCACTCTTCATTATTTTCTTTCTCTTCTTTATTGTTTAAAGTATTACATAAGTCTTCTATTTCCCCATTAACTCTTACCAGCCATCCCCATCCCCCAGCACATGCCATATTCCCCCCGAGTCCTCTGTCTCTGTCAATTGGTTTTGCTCATATGCATGCATATAAGTTTTTTGGTTGATCTCTTACCCCCCTCAACCTCTGCCTTTCATAGGTTGGACAGTTTTTTCAATGCTTCTATGACTCTGGTTCGATTTTGATTCCTCAGTTTATGTTGCTCATTATATTTCACGAGTGAGATCATGTGATACTTACCTTTCTCTGACTGGCTTAATGCCCTTAGTATAATGCTCTCCAGTTCGACCCATACTGTTGCAAATGGTAAGAATTCCTTCTTTTTCACAGCAGCATAGTATTCCATTATTTCTTGCAGCTAGCTGGTGAGAAGAAAGGCACACAATGGAAGATTATGCTAATGTAAGATTATGTTGAGGTTATAGACAAAAGACTGATGATCATTTGTTAAAGATATTAAAGCAACATTTCTCAGACTCAACATCTTTATTGGTATGAATCAAATTCTAGGTCCATTTTTAACTCTTAACATATGGGTAAAAATTATTTCCTATCTTTGAAAACTATCAACCTTGAAACCACACCAACTCACT
>PVJN01023565.1:0-32144 GCA_004026805.1 Lasiurus borealis | reverse complement strand
TGTTTCTGTGTATATAGCCTGTTTTGCTGGCTCTGCATCTAAAGTACTGTGGTCTTGGTGTCTGCACAATAAACTTCATTTGCAACTCATAATATGTGATGTGTGTTTCATGTCAAGCCTTGGTAGAAGTGGGTAGCCAGGAGCTATTACTCATTGCTGTCTGACTTAAGACACCAGAAAATGGAGAGATTTGGAAAGACTAAGGAAGAAGATGCCTGGGGGAGGAATGTGCTGCCCTGAGGCAGCATGGCTGGTAGAGGCCAAAAGAGTCTTCTTTCTGGAATTTTTCAAGGACAGTGATGAAGAGGGCCACCCCTGAAGTCAGGGGGTGAGTGTATGTTCTCAAAAAGTATTTTTTGATTTGAGCACTGTCATATTGGCAGGAACTCGATAGGGGGATTTGTGGAAAATTATCTTTTCCAGAAAAAGCCACTCTTCTTAAGCATTTTCCATTCTGAGCTCCCAAATCTCCCATCCAGGATGTCTGCAGCTCTGGGCTTCCAGGGCAGAGTTCCCTCAGCCTTCCTAGGTCACAGGCTTTCTTTGTGGCTGTAGTCCTATGTCCCCAGGGGGGCTCTCAACGAAGCTGATGGAGACTCTCTGGGCAAGTCTCTGGGACTATAAAGTAACATCCAAAACTAAGAGACTGCTATTTTCAAGAACATCCACCTCCCATCAGAGAAGTCTCTCAACACATTCAGCAGATGGTGGGCCCTTCTTTCCTCCCCCGTTCCACAGCTCTCTGGGAGCCTCTGTCCCTGGATATCCCAAGCAAGGCAGTTTCTCTTGTAAGTGTGCAGATGTTTTCATCCCTCTCCGCCCCCTGCCCCAAGGCCTTGCCACCTGACTGGAACCTCCTTGGGGCTCAGGAATTGCTGGGAAGGTGGGATGAGTTCTTGGGATTGGTACTAGACTGGCCAGAATTGCACAAACGGGAGCTGGTAGCTTAGGTTGGGTTAGATGCAGCAGATGTGACTTAAAACAACTCAGAAAAAAATACCGCCAAGACCGGTTTGGCTCAGTGGATAGAGTGTCGGCCTGAGGACTGAACGGTCCCAGGTTCGATTCCGGTCGGGGGCATGTACCTTGCTTGTGGGCACATCTCCAGTGTGAGGTGAGCAGGAGGCGGCTGATTGATGTCTCTCTCTCATCGATGTTTCTGACTTTCTATCCCTCTTTCTTCCTCTCTGTAAAAAATCAATAAAATATATTAAAAAAAATACCAAGGGATTCTTTTCTCTTTTATTCTACTCTAGATTCAAAACCTTGGTGAGATCTTTGTTGAGTCTAAGAACCTCTTCCTGTTCCTAGAGATTGTAGAGATGGTTCTGAGAAATGCAGGGGGAGACATTGATCGACAATTGGTGGCTTTGCCTGTCGCAGACTGGCCTCACCAGGTGTGAGGATGCAGGGCAGGAAGTACACTGAAGGCTGCAGGTGGCAAGACGACAATATGTGAAGCTGCCTATTCTAGGGTGATTTGATGCTCAGGGATGGGCCCTTGGTCAGTTGGGAGAAGTCTGGGGAGGTGAGGGCCTGTACTAGGAATAAGTGCAAGGACCCGACTTTTGTAGGGTGTACATATATACCATGCAAACATGAACATGACCCTAAACAGGGACTAGTGTTCTAGACACTTAGGGTTGCAAGGGAGCTTTAGCAGTCAGTGAATTTGAACGTCTGATTTAGGTCAGAAAACAGGTAAAACCCCAGGTGGGCTCCACCCCTGATTCCTGCACTGTTTGGAGGCTTCAGGAATGGTGAGCTATTTGAAAACTTTCTGAGGGGAAAGAAGGCAAGGTAGGCAAGGTGGCAGCTTTTGCTCCCACAACCTGAATTTCTGAGACTGTAGGGGTATGAGTTTCCTGTGGTTCATAGGTCCTCACTCCTACCACACTGGAACACAATCCTTCTTTACAGATCTACTCAGACACAAGCTACTTTTATGTCAGACCCCAAGCAAAATCAGCCTTGTAGGTTAAGTTGGGGATACAGGCTTGAGGATGGAAAGAGGTCTGGCTGTCAGCAGGTCATTCAGAGAGGGGCCAGTTGGAGAAAGAGATTCTCCTTTCCCTCCTAAGAGTCCCAAGAGTCTGGAATCTGGGTCATGCTCCTCCTTCCAGGGCCTCTGTCCATCTTCCTCCCAATCTGGTAATTGTATTGTCAGATCCTAGGCTTAAAAAATAGATGGACAAAGCAAGCTCTATTTCCATAGGAAACCGGACTAAATATTTATATTCTCATGATGTTGCAGAACAGTTGGGACATACTTCCTCTCATGATTCCCTCTCTTTCTCTGCCTGGAGTCCTAGTGAGAATTCAAATAAACTTCTTTCCGCCCCATTCACCAAACGTTTCCCTCTCAACTTAAATGAAAGTCCTTGGACAGCTCACCTCCTCCAGAAAGCCCTGTTGAATGGAGCACTCATACTTCCTCTACTTGCTGTGAAGTGGGTACCAACACTCACAGGATATTGCATCCCATAAGGAGCTTACACTCCAGTTAGGAGATGGATGAGAAATTTACAAATAACTATTAATATAAGAGCTATTTTGAGAGCAAAAGTGGTGCATTAAAATCACCTGGGGACCTCATTCAAAATTCACATTCCTGGTTTCAACAGACCTAATGCTTTTCCCTTAAGATTTGGAATAGGCAAAGACACCTGTTGTTTCTACTCCTACTCAGTATCATACTAGAATTCCTAAACAGTCCAATAATGCAAAAAAAATAAAATAAAATAAGAATATACAGATTGGAAGGCGGAAATAAAACTGACTTTTTCATATACGATATAATTGTTTATGTAAAAGATCTCAAAAATTCTACACAAAAGCTACTAGAACTAACACTTGAGCTTAGCAAGGTTACAGGCTACAAATCAGCAATAAACACTTGGAAATTAAATTAATAAAATGCTATAATTTACCATAGCATCATGAAAGATGACATACTTAGATATACAGGTAAAAAAAAACTTGTATATCATGTATGTGCTCAAAACTGAAAGCAACAACAATGAAAGCAATAAAAAAATCTAAGTAAGTGAAAAGAGAGACCATGTTCATGGATTGGAAGATTCATTGTTAAGATATCATTTCTTGATCCAATAAAAAAAAAAAGGGCAATGGACCTAAATAGAGCCTTTTCGAAAGACAACAGAAGGAAGGCCAAGAGACACATGAAAACATGTTCAAAGTCACTAATTATCCAAGAGATGCAAATCAAAACAACAATGCGATACCATCTTACACCTGTCAGAATGGCAATCATCAACAAACCAACAAACGACAAGTGTTGGCGAGGATGCTGAGAAAAAGGAATCCTTGTGCACTGTTGGTGGGAATGCAGACTGGTGCAGCCACTGTGGAGAACCATTTCCACTATATTCCACTTTGTTTTCCTCCTCTTCCTGGATAATTCCCAGTGATGGGATTGAGGTGTTTGTACAATAGGTAGGGGCTGCTACTGAGGCCCGGCTGAGCAGCAGGCTGGGTACAGGAATAGAGGTGGGAGTGGCATCTAGCTTCTCTGCTTGGTCTAGAAAAGGACTGATTGAGGGAGTGGCTGAGCCCTGCCGGTGCACGTGTGCACACACAGTTGTACACAGTGACTTCGGCCGGGCCTGCAGCCTCAGTGAGAAGAGAATGAAGAGCCTGATATGGGACTGCTAGTCAGTGTGGGACTCACATTTTTCTGTCCTGGATAAAAGGTTGTGAGAGGAGCTTTGATCCAGAGTATTCCCTCAGGAAGCTGCCCTCATAGTTAGGGAGTGACCAAAGGCAGGGATCAGGGTCCTTGGGCCGTGTGAGGTTCCAGGAAGGGCTGCTCTCACATCCCTGTAGAGGAGTTTGCAGCCCTACAGAGCTTGGCTGCTTCTACTAGGAAAGTAATGCCTGCTGATGACTTTAGACTTGCAAAAATAGAGAGAGTACATTAAAATATTTAGCCTTAGTCAGTTTTTAAAAGGAACATAGCTGTGCTCATATGGTATCTTCAGTCTTATTGTAAATGTTCCATTCTCTGTCTTGAATTTAGTGGCCGTGCTGCTTATTTAAATTTGATTTCTCCTTTTCTCACTTAATATTAAAACATAAACAAACCATGTACTCATCATTTTTATTAACTCTATCCTTTGATGGATATAGTTTATTTAATCTCTATTCTTTTTTTGGAGATTTGTTTTGGGAAAAAAGTTTTTTGTTTTTTTTTGGTAGGGAGGCAGAAACAATTTTCATGAAATAGAGAAAACTCCATTGAGTCTGTCTCTCTGAATCACAATTCTCTCTTGATAACAGTTTCTAATTCATCAGCATTACTATCTTAAAGCTTCTAGGATAGCGGTTGCCAACCTTTCGGACTTCACAGACTACCAGTGACAACTGCTGTTCTAGGAGATGTAGCTTGAGTTTCAGTACCAATCTGGTAGAAACAAAAAATGTTGAAATATGAGCAATTTCAGAAAACATCCTATCTGAAAGTTTTTTTTGTGTATAAACACATATATGTCATATTGCTGAGGCCAGTTGATAGTTGATAGATAAATAGTAATTAGCAAACTCTGCTAACTAAGCAACAATTATTTGACCTATTTTTTAAGTAGATGGTGTTATTTATTTTCTTGTCACTTTCAGGGAGCCAAACCCATGTATGAATTATCCTTGGCCCCCTGCCAACTCCGGGAAATATATACGGGAGCCTTACACAAACATTGAGATACCTCTTCCCACCATCTTAGTGTCACTCCTCCCCTTGAGTTAGCATGAGCAGGCAGGTCTATGGCTTGAAGTGCCAGAGTAGAAATTTTGGCAATGGCTTAGCCATCCAACCAGGAAGGCGCTGGAGATGGGCAGGAAGCTTACTGTTGTTCCAAAAGAGCAGCTGCTGCTGCCAACATTATGCTGGGCAGAGAGGCTACAGTATCTGGAGTTTCCATAGTCTTGGTGAGAGCAGTATAGCTAGGGGTCTGGCTCATGGCCAAGGGGGTGGCATAGGCTTTGGCTTTGGTGGTGGTTTTAGTGGGGGCTAGGGTCGGTAGGCCCAGCAGTCTGGCCTGGGGGCATCTAGGAAGTTGTAATCAACCCAAGCTTGTTGGAGTCTTTGGGCATGAAGGTTGACTCTAAGGCCCAGGAGGCGAAGCAGCAGGAGTGGAAGCAGATTAAGAACCTTAACATTTTTGAGAACATTAAGAATCTTCATTGACAAGGTGAGTGCTGATGCCTGGAGACCAGACATCCAGGCCTGGTAACTCCAGGAAGCACAGAGAAGGCTTTTCTGCCACAAAGGAAATGTGGGTTAATGGCTACCCTATTGGATAGTGCAGGTCTGCATTACCTGAAGTCAATTAGTTCAGTCCCTGTCTCTTAAAGCTGGTCCTAGTGGAAGGTGCCCCGTTGGTGTTCCACGTTCTCCAAATCACCCCAGGATACTGGATCTGAACCTCAGCAACTTGTCAAACTTGAGGTCTTGTAGGTCTGCCCTAAAGTAAAGGTGATCCCTCCTGCAGGAACAGTACATTGGAATGGGATGAGAGGTCCAGTTTGAAAGAAGTCAGAATAGTCAGCGGGTGACTTGTAAGGGACACTTTAAGACATTGGCAGATGGTTTCTTCCCTGTAAGTTTCTGAGTCCAGGAGTTTCTCTCTGAAAAAACTGGCATTTCTTCTCCCAAAGCCAGGGAATGGGGACCACCAGAATCACATAGTGCCTACTTAATGGGCTCTGGAAAAGGAGTAGAGTGCGAAGCCAATGCAAATGATTTGGCCAGGTGATTTTTAAATTCTGTTGGTCAGGGCTGGGAGTTGGCAGTGATGTCCATAGCCTTGAGAAATCCCAACATGCAGGTCTTATTTAGTCTTACCAGCAAAAGGAGGCCAGACTTCTTACACTAACTACCCCAACGACAAGCCTTGGATAGTTTTACTCTGAATAGCCTTGGGGAAAATGGGTGATTGGCCAAGAAGGCTGCATCAATGAGATTTTCATTAATGGGAACCTCAGGATTGTCTGGGAAGAATGCTTTAGTTCTGCCTACCCCCATCTTCCTCAGGGTGCTCTTCCTTAGGGAGAGTCAGCTATGCATGAACACTGTTGCAAAGACTTCAAGCTGGGAAAATGAGGAGAAGCCAGTAAGGAGTAAAGTAGAATTGATGACTAAGCCCAAAGCTCTGGGTTTGGGGAAACTTACCGGTGCATTGAGATACAGTGTTCATTCATGGTGACTATAATTGATAACAACTGTATTGTATACTTAAAATTTGCTGAGAGTAGAACTTGAGTATTCTTTCTTATACACATAAAAGGTAAATATCTGATGTGATATTAACTTTAAATATCTGATGTGATAATTAACTTTCACAATGTACTCTTTAAATACATTATAACTTTATTTGTGCATTATACCTCAATAAAGATAAAAAAGATGGAAAATTGTATGGGGTTCCTGCTTGATTAAAACTCTTGCTTAGGGAAAAAAAAAACTAAACTATGTTCTTCCTACTCGGGCCTCAGAGGATTGCTGTGCTATGAGAGGGAGTGAGCGAGCTGGGCATGAGGTTTGCTGTAGGAAGAAATGTCTCCTGATCTTTATCAGGAAAGTGTTCAGTAAATTCAAGGTGCACATTGTCAGATAATTCTTCTCTTTTACTCCTATTGCTTCTCTCTCTTGCAATGTCATGAATATAGTGAGAAGGGTGAGGACAGGGTATGCTTTGTCTGCACCAAATAGTTGTGGCTATTTGTAAAAGAAAGTTCTAGAGAGTGAGTTATTTTGCTGACTCCTTGATGAGTCTCTTTCTGACATCCCCTTTTCCCAAAAGATCTAGGCTAGTGGTTCTCAAGCTTTGATGAGAGTCAATCAAGTAGGAAAATTGGTAACCAAATGAAAGCCTACACCCAGTCTTGCATTAAGAAACTTGGACCCCATGTTCTTTACAATCTTCCAAGTGATTGATTCTAATACCTCCAGAGTATGAGCACTGCTGCTCTAAGCAATTGGCCAAATACACATAATTGAAACTTCTCAAATAATAGGGCCAAAATAACCTCTATCAGAGCATTTTGGGAATTAACGCCACACTGGAATCACTTATCCCTCTGCCAGATGAGCAAGGACTTCTCCAGTACATTATATTGTGCCCCTGAAGTCCTTAGAATTCCTGTCTGCTCCCTGGAGCAGAAGAACCAGGTCCTGGAAATCAAGTGGGAGCTGCCACAGGAGCTGATGTCAGCACCTGCGCCACCAGCCTGCAGCCTGTCTTGAATGGCTACAACTGCCACCTCAAGAGGCAGGTAGACCACGTCGCAGCAGAGATCAGGCAGCAGGCCAAGTTGACAAACACCCAGGATTCTGTGGAGTAATATAGGAAGAAGTGAGTGAGCAGGTGAATGCAGGACAGTGGTATTCAGCCAAAATACCCAGGCCTGCTGCCTGCTAGGTCTAAGTCTAAAAGAAGTGTTAGAGCATTGAACTAGACTTTCTTTCCAGGAATCTTTAATTGTTTTCTTCTTGTGAATTTGTTTGTGAATGTACATACCTTCAGGGTGTAGGAGAACAGAGAAAAGGGAATATCTTAGACATAAGAGTCTTCTTATCTATTGAATCCCACCAGATATGAAGCAGAAATCAATAATCGGACAAATGCAGAGAATGACTGTGGTACCGAAGAAGGTGAGAGGCAGGGGCTTTCTCCCCAGATCTTAGCGCTGGCTCTCCTCACCCTGCTCTGTGCTGGCTCAGCCTCCTCAACTGTGATGAATCCCCAGCCACAGTTAACCTTTGAGCCAGCACTGTGCTGAGTGCAAGACTGCAAGGAGAATGAAGGCAACTCTGATTTCTGGCTCAGAAGTCTTGTTTTTAGCTTCTTAAGAATATCACTGCTAGGTTGCACATTCACTTGCCATTGTTCTCACTCTTAGTTTTCTAGATGTTTTTGGAGGTGTTCTATTGATGCTATTCTCCCCATGGCATCCTGGCAGTGCAGATAAAACTCTTCCAGCCCACTGGGCCCACTGCTGACAGTGTGTGCTTGGTCATGGAGGACCTCATGGCCAAAGTGATGCCCTATAGTAGGAGATTGAATTCCTCCAAGTCTTCTATGTGATTGAGAGTTTAGGTGACCATCTAAGGTCCCTGGGAGCCCTGGGATGCTTGGAAGACTAAGGAAGAGGGAGAAGGTACCCTGAGGTGCCCCTGAGCGTCCATGTAGCTGGTGGTGAGATAACACTGGGAACTCCAAAAAGCGAGTGCTCTTTCCCAAGGATTGACCCATGCCCTGGTGCACAGGATCTGGCCCAATTGCAGCAGACAATCAAGGAAACTCATGTGGTCCTCTCCATGGACAACAACCACACTTGGACCTTAATAACATCCTCTCCGATGTCAAGGCCCAGTACAAGGAGATCACCTAGAGGAGCAAGGCTGAGGCTGAGGACCTGTACCGAACCAAGGTGCCCACCTGGAAAAGTGTCCTGTGCTGAGTTAAACCCAGAAGGCATATAAGGGTCCCCACCTGTGCCAACAGGGATTGAACCACTATATTGGCCTTGTGGTTGGTAGGATCACTTTACTTCATATGTCCTGTCCTGAAGACAAATGGGTAGGGTGCCTGTGAAAGTCTCTGGAAGTTACTAGAGCTCTGGATACTTGGGGACTTTCCAGTCCTATAGGAGAGGAGACCACTCAACTCTGCAGACCCAGGCACATTTAGAGACACCTAAGTGACCTTCTAACCAGTACAGTCAGCTCTTAATTTCAAGTATCACGGCAGCCAGTGTTTCAGCCAGGCCTGTTTGTACATGCTTCCCTCTGTCCCCATCCTACTTCCATGGAAGCACATTTTCAGGAACCCTGACTTTGTTTTGTTTCCTCAGCTAGACCCTACATTTCTAGCTGACCAGAATGTGTCTCCTCTATAGGTTGGTTTTGACCAAAAGACCAGACTGGGCAGGTGGCTCAGAGATCTGGGGGGAGGAGTCTGGGATTGGCTCTCCCCATGCTACCTTTTCACTCTTGCCTTTTCCTGGCCCCCTCCACCCCCCAGGAGTTCCAGATTACTGCCTGGAGGAAGAGTGATGATCTCAAAGTGATTAAAATGAAAGTCATTGGCTTTTTCTTATCTGCGAAGCTCTTTATCTGCCCTTCAGTTCTGAATGGTAGCTTTGCTGGATAGAGTATTCTTGGTTGTAGGTTCTTGCTATTCATCACATTGAATATTTCTTGAAAAAGCTAGAGGAGTTCATCAACTCCAAACCAGTATTATATGAAATGCTGAAAGGTACTCTTTTAGAAGAGGAAGAAGAAAAAGGTAAAAGATAAAAAATTATGAAAAACAAATATGTATCTATCAACAAGTGAATCTAAAAATTAAGTGAATTAAAAATTTGATCAACAGAATAAACTGGTGAATATAATGGAATCAGGAGCACAGAAAGGGAGTGGACTGATAATTCTCAGGGGGAAAGGGGTGAGGGGTGCAGGGAGAGACTGGACAAAAATCATACACCTATGGATGAGGTCAACAGGAGGGAGGTAAGGGTAGAGGGAAGGGTGGGAGTTGAGTGGAGAGGAGCTATGGAGGGGAAAAAAGAGAAACAAATGTAAAAATCTCAATAATAAAGATTTAATTAAAAAATAAAATAAAATGAAGGTAATTGAACTGAACAGAGCCATCCAAAGATTTCAAGCAGAAATTGCCAACCTTAAGAACCAGTTGGGGCACCTAGTTGTAATCTTTGTGAGGGTGGTGGTGATGTTATGATAGGTTTTTCCCTCCCTAATTTCCTATATTCTCACACCTTCCACAATAAATTATGAAGGTGGGCAAGAGAGAAGCCCAGCTAAATACAGGTAGATACCTGGTCTCTTTTGCTTCCTTAACTGCCTGCTATTGGTCCTTGGCAGAGCACTACCCTGCAAGACACTATCGTGGAGACCCAGAATAGAAGAGTGAGGTGGCCCATAAAGATGGCAGGTCAAGCGGCTGAGAATGGGCTGTCCTGCAGCCATAGAAGAAGCATCTTGTCTGACTTCTGTGCGACTTCCAAGAGCTTCTAGGAGCCAAGCTGTTCCTGGACATGCAGATAGCCATCTACTACAGGCTGCTGGAGGCCAAGGAGAGCAGGTGGGGGATCCAGAGGTTAGAGAATGGGCAGGTGTCCATCAGCAGTGACCCTGCAACAGCATTCCTATCTGTATGATGGGAGCCCAAGCATCCCAGGGCTCCCAGGGACCTTAGACGGTCACCTAATAATAATGCATTAATTATTCCTGAAATGACACCTGAGTTTTTTCAGTGGTAGTGGGGTGTGTGTCCAGTCAGGATCTTTGTCGAAAGTATACATGATTAACATTGATGACCCTGAATCCCGGCTCTCCTCAGCACTATCTTTCTAGACCTCTGGACCAGAGGGAAAAGTGGATAGATTTCCCTTCCATTGAGAAAGACAGAGAAATAAGCTTTCCTTAGCATGAATTGACTGAGCCCTGGCTGAGGAAAGGGTGCAGAGGGACTTGAGGAGCAAGAGGACCAGGCAGCAAGAGTAATGTGGGAATCTGGCAACAATGGTGTTGAGCTCACTGTGTTGGGAGCATGGGCCCTTGTAATTCCCAGTGGGAACTGATGAAATTCTGGGACCCAGGTGTTTCCCAGAGTGAAATTGAATTACAATTATAGATGAAATCTAGGATATCCTTTTGGAATTTATCCTCATCTGAATCTGGATCAGAGGATTTATTGGTTATTCTAATTGTTTTCATGCTAACAGGCTATTTGAGAAATCATCAACATTGTGAGTTACTGTGATTAACAGGGGGTTCTCATTCTTCCCCTTGCCTGAGCTAATGAGAGAGGAGCCCTCTGCTAGGAGGCTAGGGCCTGTGGCCCTGGCCTCACTGCAGACATTGGCTGTGTGGTCTTAGTGACTTATTGTCTTGTGGTCCCATGGAGAGATTTGAGTAGGAAGTTCCAAGGTTCCCATTGCACCTAGGATCCCAAACTCACCTCCAAGCAGCCAAGACCCCCTAAATTCTGTGGTGGAGAGGTAGCACAGATGGATGTATGTGTGGAAGTCACTTTTTTATAGGACTTCAGGAAGACGCCACTCAGTGTCATGCATATTCAGGAACCTCGAAAGCATGTGGGGATGCCCACAGCTATTTTGATCCTCCCTCTTTGTTTTCCCACAGTAGTGGTGCCAAGTATAGTTCCCACTTCCAATACAGCCATGACTGGCTTTAGCTCAGGGGGCAGAGTCTCTGTGAAAGGAGGCAGGTCCCCACCCTCAAAATTCAGTGTAGTATCTCGATCTGCAGCCAGGCCTGTAGGCTGTGCAGGGACAGGAGGGGCTCCCAAGGACCCAGACCTCAGGTTGGGAAATCTCGAAACACCGGTTCTGGTGAGGGAAATGAAGAGTCAAGTCAAACAAGAAACCAGGGCCTCAGCTCAGGACACAGAAACTTGTGGGTTTCCCTCCCAGAGGCAAGGCTGAGTCTCTAGCCCTGATCTCGTGGCATCTGTCAACTTGAGTATTTCACACACATCACCTTTGGCAATTTGGAGACAGGCTCCTGGATCAAAACAAGTTCTTTTTTTCATACATCTGAAGGTTGGTGCCCCGTGAAAACCCTTCACATCCAGTCTCAATGGGATGATAGGGCTGTCAGTCACATTTCTCCTGCCTGGCTCTGCACCCCTGTAGTGTTCTTAGTTCAACTGTCCCCTTCTGTGGGGAAGACACCAAAGTTCTCCTCTATCTCAGTCCTGAAGCACAGGTATACACACCTGCTTTTCTATGATCACTATCAGTTCTGTTATCCACCTTCATGGGTGTGTCAGTCATTATACTCATAATCTGCAGCCATGGGTTATCAAGAACTTGTTCCAATTTGATTTTCTAAAGCCCTATCTAATCCAGTCTGAGGTATTAGGACTCCACCTCCCATAGATTCACAGAACCTGGGTGAATCTATGGGAAAGATAACTCTTCAGCATGGGACATAGGGGGCTCTGACAGTATAGGATCTTAGATGCAAAGGAACCTTGGAACTTTCTACTCAAATCCCCTCCATGAGGCTGTGAGAAGCAACTTGTCCAAAACCACACAGCCAGTGCCCACAGACTGAGGCCAGAGTCTCAGGCTTCCATTATAGAGAGGAGGGGAGAGAAAGGACTATGGGGATCTGAAGGGTGCAGGCGTGCAAGCCTGGCCTCACCCCGTTTCCTCATCCTGAGAAAGCCAGTGTGCATCATTCACCTGAAAACAATGTGAGGGGATCTGGGTTCATGTGTCTCCCCTTCCCCAGGGATGAGGATAAAAGTGGAAGAGAAGCAAATATATATACTCCACTCTTGATGGAGTTCAATTTGAAATAAATGTCCAGTTTGACCTGCTGAGCTACAAGGGCCATCAAGAGAGCCCTGGAGCCTTACTCTCCATAGAAATGTTGTGTCCTGTTTCTCCACTGGAAATTCATCCATTTGGGACTATGTATGCACTGACCAGGTGGGCCATGAATATTGTTCACTCCCACTTGTCATCCTGCAACACACACACACACACACACACACACACACACACACTCACTATTCTCACCACTCAGTTATCTTGCTGGTGGAAGGGCATGTCATTTCTATTTAGCTTTGGAAGGTAGGCAAAAATGAACCTTACTTTTTCTCTTTAGTGGGAAAGATGCATTTTTAAAATGATTAACTTCAGGTTCTTGAGCTCTATTTGGCCGACAAGCTGGAATCATTATTGCCTAATTAAGGGGTAATAGTGTGTTGTTTTAAGGATTATTATCAGGTAAATGGCCAGAGGGTGTTTAGTGGAAGTAGCAGCCTGTGGGCTCAGGCTGAGAGGGCAACTCTGCCTCCTTGTCTCCAGCTTTGCTCATAAAGCAGTTCCAGCCCAACACACCATGGAGTC
The DNA here is from genome assembly GCA_004026805.1 of Lasiurus borealis. Classification (NCBI taxonomy): domain Eukaryota; kingdom Metazoa; phylum Chordata; class Mammalia; order Chiroptera; family Vespertilionidae; genus Lasiurus; species Lasiurus borealis. The sequence goes on along the minus strand of PVJN01023565.1, from coordinate 19,220 downwards.
CTGAGGTCCTGGATTGGGAGGGGTCATCAGTTCCATGTCATGAGCACTTAGAGGAGAGAAGGTGGCCAGGGAGGGGATGGGCATAGCTACTTGGTTGAGCCAGCCCTAAGCTCATTCAATAATCCTTAAGCAGTTACTATATCCCAGACTCTTTCTCAACACAGGTACAAAAGGTGACCTAGAACTTTGTCTACTGAGAAGGCAGGCCAGTAAATGTGCAATCAGAGAGCAGTAATGTAAATACTATCTCTGGCATGTCAGGAACAGAGGTCAGACCAGACGGATGGGGAGACTTCCTTGATGAAGAGCCTCGGAAGCTGACACCAGAGCGTGGAAAGATGAGGAAGAGTTAGCGTGGGTAAAGAGTGTTTTAGATAGAGGTGTTCTATCCCAAGTGAGGAAGCTATGCCCCAAGTAGTTGGTCAATAACCATAAGTTGAATAAATGAAAAGGAGGTTGACAAGAGCATGGCTCTTTGAGCTCTTTTAAGGAAGTGAGGCCTGGCAGAGCTTGGAGAGAAAAATAGTAGGAGAGGTGGGTTGGGCCAGATCTTGAGATGAGAACCTTTCTGGGTAGGCTGACCAACTTGTTCAGTTTTCCTGAGAGAGGGTTAATGGGGGACATTTGTAATACTGTCAGCTATTAAAAAGAACCATGTAAGTCCCACATCCTGAGAACTCACTCAGTCCCAGGTAAACTGGGATGGTTGTTTATCCTGCTGCTACATTATCTCAAGATATTTGGACTCCATTGTGTAGTTTTAAATAGTGGATTGATGATACAGGGACAAGGGTGTTTACCTAGCAGACAGAGTGTTCCCAAGCATGCTGTTGCTACTGAAATGGAAATTGTAAATGAGACCTGGCTACCCCCTTAAAGTCTACATTTACAAATAATTCCAGTCATGAAACTAAGTTCTGGACAATGGAATGTGAGCTGAAATTATTTAATGCTGCTGACTGTAACCTTAAAAGGCAGAGCCCATAAAAGTCAGTCCATTCAGACTCCAAAGAAATAAGTGTGAGGAAGGATTAGAAACTCTACAAGCTCAGGCCCTGCCCCAGACATTTTGAATAATAATCTCAGAGTTGGGGAAACGGATTATTATTATTTTTTTAAATTGCAGGCCACAGTGGTTAAGTGCATGTTCTACAGTGGACTGCCTGGCTTCCATTCCCACTGCCCAGCTGTGTGACTTAACCTCTCTATACCTCAGTTTCCTTAGCTGTAAAAATGTGTGTTAAATGTGCCTCCTTGATAGGGTGAAGATTAATAAGGGCTCACCTCGTGTTGAGTCCTTCCTCCCCCCACCTCCAGTCCCACCCCATAGAAAGCTGTGGCAGGATGTGAAATGTAATGGCCCACTATTTTTAAAAGTCACTTAAGAAAGTTTTAAACACAGGTGATAAAGGTTCTGTCCTTAGCGGGGATGATTCCAGGGGGCTCCTAAGAGTATCCTCTAAGACTTTCTGAGAATCCCTCACTCCATGCTTCTGGGCAGTAGGTAAAGAGGACTAGAAGGAGCACAGTTCTTGTCCTCAAGAAACTTCCGGGCTGCTGGGGAAGATTGGCACACATGTGGAACACAGGTACAGACTCTCGATGAGTTCAGAACAGTGGTGCAGTTTGGGGAGGCTAGGTAGATAGGAGTGGCTGGATGGACAAGTGACCTGGTACTTTGTAGCAGGTTCACATGAAGAGAAGGCCAGGGTGAGAGAGAGGAAATGAGGGCCATGTGGGGTGAGGGGCTAGCTGCATGTTAACACTCACACAGCATGCTGCTGAGATGGCCCTCACCACATGAACACCAGCTTTCAGCGCTTACAGAGTGATCTGAAGGCCTGGGACAGCAGTTTGCAGTTCTGCAGAGACACAGGTCTGACTCACTTCTCCCTTGACTCTGGTGTGAACAGGAGAGCCAATTAGGGAGTGATTCTGCTGGAATAATCAGCATCGGTCAATATACACAGCTTTGTTGGGCTTAACTCATACCTTAGTGAGAAACTGCAAAGGGATAAATCCTTCGTGTCTAATGTAAAAATTCTGAAAAGTTTGCCAAGTGCCATTGCTGGTAGCAAAATTGAGACTAATAAAATGATTATTCTTAATTTAAAATAGCTATTATATATATATGTATATATATATTTTTTTTTTAAATAAGGGAAAGGTGAATTCGGCAATTGCTTGGTACAACAGTATTAGAGGTAATGTTATTGTGTTATAATATACAATGCTAGTATGCACAGAAATAGATAAGAGGGATTGGCAAGCTGTTCATTCTAGCACTTTGGCTAGTGAAGTAATTGCATTTTAATGGAGGAAATTATATACTATGAATATGTTTGGGTTTGGGGAATTGTGAATACTTTGGTAATGTCAAGGTTCTAATGAAATTTAAATGTCTTCCCTCATCCTAGAATTATAAACTAGGTTACTGTCTTATAATTTATGACCCTTGAGTCTAGCATAGTGCCCCAGACAGAGTCATACCTCAACCAAAGTTTGTTAAATGACTGGATGGAGGAATGACTGAGGAGGTAAATGGCTGTCTGCCTGTCTGAGCAGACAAGTAAGGCCTGCATGGGAAGGCCTCTCTGAATGTGGAGACAAAGACCATCCAAGGGAATCCCTCAAGGCTGGACCTAGGTTTTGTGGGAAATTTGTATCCTTTGAGATTCTTGCAGAGAGAGCTCATGAAATGTTCACTGTCCTCAACTATCTGAGCCTCGGTTTTCACATTTGTGAAATGTGGATCAGCAAGCTCCTCCCCAGGTCAAGTGGGTTAAGTGAGCTTCTGTATGCCAGGAGGTTTTTTTTAATGCTGTAAAGTACTGCATCTGTGTCTGTTACCATGCATAGTGGCAATACCATTCTTTCAAGGTCAAGGGTGAGGGCGGTGGAGAGGCAGAAGCAAAGTCAGTGTGTGCAGGGCAGCCTGACCAGCACAGAGGAGCAGGAGACCTGCCTGAGAGGTCACAACAGGGGCTGGCAGCCAGAGGGCTGGGTTGGATTTCTAGTCCTGGCTCATTACCCATGGACCTGACCAACATGAGAACTATCTCTAGGGATCCTGGGAAGCTCGGTCGTGGAGTCTCCTCATAACCACATAAAAGCGGTCCCTGTAGAAGCCCATCTGATGCTGGAACAGTCATGAGATCTCTCACAGATGACACTGTCAATTAAAGGACTCCCCTCTGCACCCCCGCAATCCACCCCTCCTCTTCCCACTCCCTGGGGAAAGGGCAATTGAGTCTGTGACAAACCTCCCAGCCAAGATCTTTCTAGGGGTAATTTGGCCAGGATAAATACCCCAGGTTGATTAGATAAGACTCAAATTACATGAGCAAGGCTTGCAAGCCCATCATTTTGGGGGTTTTTAAGTTATTTATGTGGCATCTCTGATTTTGCTGGGAGAAAATGATTTATTGCTCCCAGGCAAACTAAACCCACAAATTAGGGCATTGGCTCGCTCTTGAGCCCTATAAAGGGGAGACCAAGATATCAGGCTTGTGAGTTGCATCTCAGCTAAGGATTAGCTCCTTATTCCAACTTTCTGGATTTTCTAGCATGAACCGCCAGTTTACCTACAAGTCGGGAGCTGCCACCAAGGGGGGCTTCAGCGGCTGCTCCGCTGTGCTCTCAGGGGGCAGCTCGCCTTCCTACCGGGCAGGGGGCAAAGGGCTCAGCGGAGGCTTTGGGAGCCGGAGCCTCTACGGCCTGGGGGGCTCCCGGAGCATCTCCTACAACGTGACCAGTGGCAGCGGGCGGACAGGGGGCTATGGATTTGGCCGGAGTCGGGCCAGCGGTTTTGCTGGCAGCATGTTTGGCAGTGTGGGTCTCGGGCCCAGCTGTCCATCTGTGTGCCCTCCAGGAGGCATCTCTCAGGTCACCGTCAACAAGAGCCTCTTGGCCCCCCTCAATGTGGAGCTGGACCCTGAGATCCAGAAAGTGCGTGCCCAGGAACGGGAGCAGATCAAGACTCTGAACAACAAGTTTGCCTCCTTCATCGACAAGGTGGGATTTTCTGGAGAAAGCCAAATGTAGAGCCCCTTTGTTCTCCCACCTTCACTGTCCTTGGGGGCTCCCAGTCTGAGGCAGAGGAAGACAGGCTACCTTTCTAGGATGCAGACACAGCCGAGGACAGGGCAGGGAGGAACTGGATGAATCCTGGACATCAGTGTTGAGAGATCAGGGTGGCCAGAGAGTTGAGAGAAGCTAGAGAGCTTAGTCTGGGAAGATCTCATGGAAGCAAGGGACAATGAATTGAGAAGTAAGAGAGTGATGGCACGTGAAACTTAGAAGCTAAACAATGGAGAAGTCAATGGAAGCCTAGGATGTCTAGAATGCCACAGGACCTACCTCCTCCTCTTTGGGGACCCAGACCAGCTCATACTCTGGTCAGAAGACAGACTCAGAGGCTGTGATATATCCAAACAGACATGCAGGCCCCAGGGTGAGGCACATGGGGATCAGTAGTGCATTGGAGTAGAGGATCCCAAAAATGATCCTGGAACTGACAGCATCAGCCTCACCTGGGCATTGATTGGAAATGCTCATTCTCAGGCTCCACTTCATATCAACTGGACCATAAACCCTGGGAGAGGGGGGCCTGGGAATGTGCAGCTCTAACAATCCCCCAGGATGATGCTGATGCACACTCAAGTTTGAGAGCCACTGATGAACAAAGAGGTAGGAGCATCTTGGGAAGTAGACTTCCTGAGCTTTGGGGAGTAAGGGAAGCTTCCCAAAGATGACATCGGGGTAGGAGGGTGAAACCTGAGGAAGAGTTTGCCAGATGGAGATGGGAAAAGGCATTGTAGGAGAGAGAGCAGTCACATGCAGCATGGAAGATTTGTCTGGAGAGCAGGACACCTTGGGTTGTGTGAATGTTAGGTGAATGGCGGCAGAGGGGCTAGGCCCATTATGAAGAGCATAAGAAGGAATTTGGACTTGACTCTGTAGTTGGTATGGAACCAACAGAGGGTTTTCTGCTTTGACTCTGTAGCTGATATGGAACCAACCGAGGGGTTTCTGCTAGGAAATGATGTAATATTTATAGGCTTCCACTGAGAATGCTGGGGAAATGCTCTGAAATCATAGATTTGGACATGAAAGCAACATAGGAGGTGCTGAGACCCCAGGTCAGCTGAACACTGACCTCTGGCTGGGCTGGGAAAGGCTGTGACCCAGGAGACAGAGAGTAGGCAGAGCACAAGCCAGACTACTGCATCGGAGCAGAGCCATCCAGGAGCATGAAGGCCAATAAAGGTCAGTTTACATATTTAAGGTCAGCACTGGCCATGGCTGACCACTGGCATTGGTCAAAGCAGGTTTGGACAGATACAGAGGAGACATATCTTGATAAGAGGGAAATGAAGATGTTGAGGCCCCTCCTGATGGAGTGGGGTGCTTCCAAAAAGAGAACTCCTGAGTCAGACAAAGAGCCTGGTTGGGGAGGGGCATGAGGCGTACCCTTTAAGCTAACGCAGCGTAAGAGAACACAGCTACCATCCAGAAAGGAAACACTCAGCCTCTCCCCATGAGTGAGTGTTTATTGATTTGGGTTCCAGGTGCGATTCCTGGAACAGCAGAACCAGGTGCTAGAGACCAAGTGGGAGCTTCTACAGCAGCTGGATCTGAACAACTGCAAGAATAACCTGGAGCCCGTGTACGAGGGCTACATCAGCAGCCTGCGGAAGCAGCTGGAGACGCTGTCAGGGGACAGGGTGAGGCTGGACTCGGAGCTGAGGAACATGCGGGACGTGGTGGAGGACTACAAGAAGAGGTGAGCAAGGATCCTGCCCCCAGATTGACCACCTTCTGGGCTGGGTTTTCCCAGCAGGTACTGGGACATTTGCCTCTGGTCTCAGGAGCACTGAGCTCAGGTGGGAGTGACCCAGCTTGAACTCTTCTGTCCAGGCAAGATGACAGCTGAGCAAGCTGGGCAGGGGATAGCCAGCCTCTGGGAAAGTGGCAGGACTGTCCTGACAGAGACTACCTCCAGAGCATGTTCTCTCCTTTCCTCACTTGAGAGAGTTCATGTGTGCCTGCCCCACAGCCTCTTGGTTCCTGGGTTGCCTCTAAGTTCCAAGGAAACTCCTCCACATGCCAAGGAACTTGGATTTCTGTTGGGCTTCCTTTTTCATTTCCTTCAGGTCCTGGACATTTGGGCTATGCTTCTTTTTCCTTCACCAGGGGACAGTGCTGGCTGCCTTGGAACTCATGCTTGAGGATGAGGTGGAGTTATTGGTAGAGGTGTTAAACACAAGAATCATGGCTGAAAGACACTGCCACATTCCTGTGATTTGGACACTGAATGGGAGGAGGAAGAATGTACTCACTCTCCAGACAGTAGAGGAAATTCAGACCCCAGACCATCTGGTCACCTGGCCCAGGGGGGCAGGTGTTTTTTCAAACCCTGCCCACAATACTGAACAAATAGTCTTAGTGAGTTGGACAGATTTGCAAAGATGTAAACTACCTATTAAAAGATACACACCATGAGCATCTCCTTTCTTTTTTTCATAACGAGAAAACACACACACACACACACACACACACACATACCCTTCTCACTGTGATGCTTTTCCTGCAGGTATGAGGAGGAAATAAACAAGCGCACAACTGCTGAGAATGAATTTGTGGTGCTTAAGAAGGTGAGGAGGGGGTGCATATCCCTTAGTTACCCAAGGAGTGAAATGTGGAGGGTGGGTGAGGTGACATCAGAGAGAATACTGAAGTCTGTGTTCCCCCAAAAGGGCCTGGAACTGAAGTGCCAAGGCAGATGAAGAGATTTGTTGCTTGAGACATGTTGGGACACCGTGGTGTTTATCTAGAACACTTTAGTATTTTGTGTAAATGGGCAAGGAGCCTAGAGATAGATAGTCAATCCCCAGGTCATGCCCACTTTGGTTTTAAGAACAGGATATGCTTTGAGAGGGGCTATAGGTTTGCCTTCCAAAGTTGCCTGCTTCTGGCAAATTGCAGTTGCTGCCCTCTGTTCTGTCTACTGAATGACAGATGTGGGTGTGTGTGTATGTGGGGGGTGGGAGTGGGCAAGATAGGGCTCTCTACTGTACCTTCTCTTTAAGAAATAGAAGCAGTAAAAAGATCCTATTTTAAGATGGGGCAGAAGGAGTTCCAGAGGCACTGAGAACTTGTTTAAGGTTTCACAGTGAGTCTTGGGTGGAAGTCAGGTTCTTGCCCCCTTGGTCTTGACTCCATTCCCTGAGGCAGCTTGTCACAAAGTCAGTGCTGGGATGCCAGTTCCCAGGAGAACGCTGTCTGTACTTGAAGAAGGGTGATGTCAGGGGGTCCCTGGATTCCCTTAGGATGTGGATGCAGCCTACATGAGCAAGGTGGAGCTGCAGGCCAAGGTGGACGCGCTGGATGGAGAGATCAAGTTCTTCAAGTGTCTGTATGAAGGGGTAAGGCTCTCCCATCCAACCCCCGACTCACTCTGTCTTCCAGAACAACAGACTTAAATGAGAAGTTATTTACTCATCAGTAACTTTAAGAGCCCAGGTCTCTATTATTTGGATGTTGGGAACTTTGTAGATTCAAGGCAAGAGTGAAATATACCCTCATACTTCCAAATGATGTGTGTCATTAGCCCTAGCCTGCTCCAGTGGCCTGCTCTCACATCCTCCAGGAAGCCGGGGGGTGCTTAAGGGGTTCCCATTGATCTTCAGCAGAGCAAATTCTTGTTTTTGTCTATCTTCTCTCTGTCACTTGGGGCACTTCCCCAGGTCTTGGTCAGAAATCCTTAGGGATAGAGGTGGGGAGGCCTCAAAACCTTTCTACTGACTCTATGACAATCTGGCTTCAAACCTCAACCTGTTGGCCAAGCATCTGTGGGCTGCGGTATCCTTAGTGTCTCTTGTGTGGTGTCTAGGCTGTTTCCCCTCCACCTTTTCTACTTCTGACCAGTCTCAGATGACATACATGGGGGCTGTTTTCTACTTGGGCTGCTTCAAACCCACTCAGCAGTTTCTAGGTGTGGTGTTGGAACCTCTGGGCTGGTGAACTCCATTTTTATATGTTTTGGAGAAGACAGTTGCATCTGCTTTGGAGGGTTTAGGGGCTCCTCTGCTGTGATAGGGCCATCACTTTGGCACTTTCCTCTGCTCACAAGACATTTCATGCCTCCTTGTTTCCCATGCAGGAGATTGCTCAGATCCAATCCCACATCAGTGACACATCTGTCATCTTATCCATGGACAACAACCGGAACCTGGACCTAGACAGCATCATCAATGATGTCCGTGCCCAATATGAGGAGATTGCCTTGAAGAGCAAGGCTGAGGCTGAGGCCCTGTACCAGACCAAGGTGAGGCTGTATACCTTCCTGTGTCAAGTGTTCTAAGATCTCTGATCCAGTCCATGACGCACCATGGCCCACACACTAGCTGGGATCAAGATACTCCCCCTGACACTGGTGGTAGCCCAAAGGGAGAAGATGAAACTCTACCCCTAGGATTCAATTAGACCATGGCAGCCATGGGAGGACACACACAGCTGAGTGCAGACAAATGTGGCAAAGAATCATGATGCAGGGGAGGCAGAGGTTAGGGCAATAGGATCAGATGGGGCAGGTCAGGAACAACTTCTGCAGGCAGAGTTTTGAACTGTGTCTGGGAAGGAAGAAAACATGGGCAGTTAGCATCTCAAATCTCTTGTTAATTATAATAAATTTGGGGTCTCTTTAGTGTGATCTGAGATTAAGTTTCATTTAAGTCCAAGTCCAAGAATAAAGAGGGTGTTTGAGTCCCTTAGATCTTAACTCCTCTAATGGGTTGTGGGTGGGAAGATAATTCTTCAGATAATGTGGTTTCTCAGATCTAAATGCCAGTTTCCTAATTGTTTCTTGCTATTTATCAGTCTCCTTCTGAAGGGAAATCCACACTCTCTTTATCTTGTTTATCCCCATACCCTTCTCTTTTGTTGCTACCCTAGGACAAAAAGATTTGGCCTCCAGAGGTGGCCAAAAGCCTGGTAGACACCATAGTTCAGGGCTTCTTGATAAAGGTTCCAACTCAAATCCCCTGGCCCCAAAATCCCTCGACTTTTCTGCTGCAAGCTAGGGTCAGGGATGGCTGTGTGATTTAGTCACTCAGGAAACTGCATGGTGTCAGAACTGGGGAGTTAGTGCCTCTGTCCCAGCAAAGTGTGGAAGGGATGCTCACACAGCCTTGTAGAGAAGCAAGAGACGGCCATCTGTTCTGCCATAGTGTTTTTTTTTGTTCTAAGATTATTCCCAAAGATAAAATACAGGAGCATAGAGAGAAGACCCCTGTATTCCAGAGTCTCATAAGAGGAATCCTGAATCTGGGCCATGCTCAGACCAGATATGAGAGAAGTGGCAAGGCCAAGCACCCAGGGATAGAGACAAGCAATGTGTTTTCCTTAAGCCAAATTATGGGGTAGAAATGGAATACTCTCTGTTGACTAATCAATGGATGACATCAAAGGCAGGAATAATTCCGAAAGAGTAGATGATCCAAAATTCATGACTGGTGTTAGGATATAGTCATTCTATCCCTACCACTCATACACAAAATGCTCCTCCATGCCCAGCAAGATTGCCAGGAGCTTGGGGCTCAGCTGAACTGTGAAGGGCAAGAAGTCACAGGAAATATGGATGGGCAGATTGTCAGCTCCCTCTTTGGTTTATTTACTCATTTATTCCTCCATCCATCAGATCTCTTTGAACATTAGCTAGGCTCTGTGCTAGATACTAAGAATTCAGAAATAAATAATTAAAAAAGGTGCCTGTCCTCTAATCATTCTGAGTCTGATGGTAAAGATTTAGAAACTTGTGATCAGAGTACAGTGTGGTAAGAGCTATGGACTGGTGTGGCAGAGACTATGGTGCACCCAACCAGGGATCAGGGAAGGCATCCTGCAGGTAGTGATTCTATACTGACTGAGTTGGAGCCAGCTAGGGAACAAGAGAGAATGGATAAGAAAGGGTTTTTCAGGTGAAGGGAGAAGTTCATGCAAAGACTTAGAGACTTGAGAGTATGTGACATATTGAGGGGACATAGAACTATTTGTCACACATGGAAAGCTAGATAGGTGATGGGCAGAGGCTGTGAGAAATGAGTATGGAGGATGCCAGATCTCAAAGCACTTTGATGCCTTATTAGGAGTTTGAAATTGTCCTTGACTTTGAAGGGCTATAGGCAGAAGAGTACCATAATTGGAGTTGTGTGTGGAGAGTATGAGACTTTCAACAGTCCTTATAGCCAAATATAACCATCAGTGAGAGCAACTGTGCTTACGAAAAGTAAATAAATCCAATTATTGAGTGGCAGATTGATAGGCCTGGTGAAATTGGAGACACCTACCCATCCCTGAGTCAAAATCTCTGCTTTGGCCTATCTTCCCCTAGTTCCAGGAGCTCCAGCTGGCAGCTGGTCGGCATGGAGATGACCTCAAACACACCAAGAATGAGATCTCAGAGCTGACCCGGCTTATCCAAAGGCTGCGCTCAGAGATCGAGAGTGTGAAGAAACAGGTAAAGGGGTCTTAGGGGCTCCTGGCTCACTCCCAACGGAGGGGTGACATGCCCATCACATATACTCCCCCTTGCTTTTTCTCCTTCTCTTGGTTCTCCACCTCAGGACCCCACTCCTCATATAGAACCCCTGCTCTCAACCGTCACACTTAAGTCCCCAAAATAGTCTAGGAACAATTAGAAGTATCTTTTCAGAAAGCCAAGAGTCTGAGGCTACCACCTCTCACAGTCCTAGGTTGACAAGCCCCAACACCATGGGTGTAGCTTTGCTCTAGGAAGTGGGCAAGGACAGAGGAGGGTCCAACCTCTGTGAACAGATGGAGGGTGAAGTGAAGCTCAGGGTGCTTTAGAACTCAGGGGGATACTACCTTTTGGCTCTTAGTGTTCCAACCTGGAGACAGCCATTGCTGATGCTGAGCAGCGGGGCGACTGTGCCCTGAAGGATGCCCGGGTCAAGCTGGATGAGCTGGAGGCTGCCCTGCACCAGGCCAAGGAGGAGCTGGCCCGCATGCTGCGGGAGTACCAGGAGCTGATGAGCACAAAGCTGGCCTTGGACATAGAGATCGCCACCTACCGCAAGCTGCTGGAGGGCGAGGAGTGCAGGTGGGTGATGGGAAGGATCTTAGAGTGTTAGAGCTGGAGGAACTTTTGTAACCTCTGACTCATTTTCCCAGAGTGTGGGGGTCAGGCTGATGGAGTGGCTGGAGATTCTTTTTAGGTTACCCACGTAGCCTTAAATAGCACAAGATCAGATGAGACAGAGATTTCCTTTACAGTACTTCTTGTTCTAGTCTTCAGACTGGAGACGGCCTCTGCATAGTGCTATTATGTCTCTGCCACTGCCCTGCCACTTGTAAATACCTCTATTAGTAAAGACATTAGATCCAGGTTCAGTCTCTGGGCAGATAACACATCTATCCACAATATTTAAAAATTGTTTAATTTTTATTATTTTGATTTCACTGCTACTGCTTTGTTCTTGTTTGGTCAGATAGTAGGTACTGATTGTCTATTTATCCTGGTGATATAACACATCCTTTTAAGAGAAATGAATTTTTGTATAAAAGACAGTGTCAGTAAAAATACTAGCCATATAACAGTATGAGTTGTACATAGTCATAGCAACACTTGGGATAGTGGTACCTGAAGCACTGACATTTAAAAAACCATGTTCTACCTTAGCACCATTTTACACAAAAGACTCAGAGAGGACAGATTACTGGTCCTAAAATCATACAGTTAGTCCACCAGTGGCAAATCCTGATGCTATTTCTACATGTACTTTTCCAGGCCGTAACCTCTCAGGAATAAAAAAGTGGGCTAAGGAGAAACTTGGTAGGAGGGACCCTGGAGCTGGTGTTCCTCCAAGACTGCAAGTTCATAATCTCTGAAGTGGGGAGAGTAGACTGAGGATGGAGAGGGAGATGCTTAGGGATACAAGGTGCTGGACATGAGCTAGTCTGGTTGAAGCTTTCAGTCTGTGGTGAGGGTAGTGCGGATTCCATGTGAGGGAGTCACCCGTACTTTTCTCTTCATGCAGGATGTCTGGAGAATACACCAACTCTGTGAGCATCTGTGAGTATTTCTTGACTATTGGGGGAATGCTTTTAGTCCATTAATAAGCACAGACTAAGTGAGTGCCTGTGACTAGGACACCCTTGGAACAGCCTGAGCTCCACTGTCATAATCATCTCTCAGCTGAGACCTACTGTTTCTGTTCCCATCACTTCCTGACCTTTCACATTGGTTCCCTCCCCCACCCTGCCTCCTACCCTGAAATCTCTCCCATGCTGGGATAAAACTCTTAGCATTTGCACATTATGGAAGCCTGGAAGCTGGGGGCAGGAAGAATCCCATCTACTTACTGAGAGTGGAGATCAGGCATAGACACACTGTGCACACCAGCTCTAATGGTGGCCCTACAGGCTTCAACTCTGTCTCCTAAGACAGACAGCAAAACACTCCTATATGAACCAATCAGGATTTTTTTTTTAAAAAAAGACTGGATTCTAAAATTAGATGCAAGACTTGCTTGGCCATCATCTGTTCTTCAGGAGAAACCTACTTCTGTTTGTTCAGAGAAAGAGAAGTTGCCTGATTTGGAGGTCCTATGGGATCTGGGCTGCTTCTGATGCTTGAGCTGCTCAGGAATTAAGTGTGAGTCACTCAACTCAAGTCCACAGTTGATGTGAAGTATTTGCTGAAAGAGGAGACATTTAAGTTAGTTGGGACTGGGAAGTTGGAGGGGACTCAGTGCCACTCTTGTCCTGGAACACACACTTATCTCTTCTCCCTCCATCCTCCTCAGCTGTCATCAGCAGCTCCACAGCTGGGACTACAGGCACAGGAACCGGGTTCGGCTTCAGCGGGGCAGGCACCTATGGTTACCGACCCAGCTCTGTTGGCTACGGCATGCTATCTGGAGGTTGTGTCACTGGCAGTGGAAATTGCAGTCCTCGAGGGGAGGCCAAAATCAGGCTGGGGAGTGCAAGTGAATTCAAGGATCCCTCTGGGAAGACCTCAGCTCTGAGTTCACCCACTAAGAAAACCACAAGATAAAGACAAAGACAGTTGTCTGCTTTGCCCTGGACTCCCTTCTACACATTTCTTCTTGGTTTTCTTTGCCACTGACATATCCTCTCTTTCATTTCTCTGCCTTAGTCTTTCTTAATGTAGAATCGGGATTCTAGAATCTAGCCCATCCTCTGCCTCTGTACCAAGAGACCTCTTAACTAGCTCTCCAATTCCTAAATCCTTCTCCTTGCAGTGGAAGGATTTTTTTCTCACAGGTAACCCCCATCCTCCTACTTCCCCTTCCATGCCCTGGTTTAGGGAGTTATTTGGCCAGGTGCTCCATGGTTACATATGATTGAAGGCCTACTGACAGACCTGTCTCCTGGGGAAACATCTGGTTATACATTGTACATTGCATGGTCCTTTCAGATTTTATAGCTGGGAGTACCCCTGCAGGCTTCTCCCACCAATGAAGGCATTTGTCCTGTTAATATGTGGGCTCTTGTCCTTGTTCAGATCTCGCCTCTATGCTTTCCGTGCCTCACCAATAAACTTATAAAACTCATGCAGGAACAGGATGCTTCTCTTTCCTAAGGGAATCCTTATCTCAGGCCTCATGAAGGTCAATGACTTGGAACCTGGGCCATCTGAGGTCCAGTGTGTTTTAAAGAGTCCCAAAATATCTTTAGATCTGAGTGAGCAAGATCCTTGCACAACTACTGGATCCTACCATCACCTCCACTGAATTCTGTGATGCTCAGGATTCATCTCTGTTCCCCATCACCCCAGTAGATGCACCTTCTATGTCATGCTTTCCTCACACCAATGCTCCAGTGAGTGGGTAATCTTTAAGATCATTCATATTATCAGCAAGGATGGGGAACCAATACTTATGGCAAGATTTCAAACTGGTCAAGAGGTAGCAGAAGGCCAGTTCCAGAAACTTGGGCTCAAGTTATAACTGTTATTCCAGAAAAGGCCAAATGTAGATTGTCTTTAATGTAATAACCAATGTTTTCTTGGTCCTTGTTGCCATTTCAGTGGGTTGAGTATGGATGTGAATGTATAAGTGTCTGAGTTGTGTTTAAACATAAGGCCATCTCTATTACACACACCACTCAACTTCCAAAACATTCTGTGCTCAGAAGACTTCTCATGGGTCCCTGGGCCATGATGCTGCTGATGTCAGGATGCAACATGTCTCAAAGGGCAAATGAGAGGCTGGCATGCATTCAGGCTATGCTCACAGAGGCATCTGAACATGATCACCGTGGATCCAGAGAGAGTTCTAGACTTCAAGTCAATAGCTTTGAATTCAGATTCAGACTATGCAAGTAACTGGGGATCATGAGCACAGCTTGAAATCAGTTGAAGCCTCATTTACTATAAAATTGGCAGAATAGTACCCCCAGATCATTGTAAGGCTAAAATAAGACAATATGAGGATGTCTTATGCAATGCCTGGTACAAAGTTCATGATTAATAAAGGTTAGTGGAAATAGAATCTTGTCCTTAATCTTTTTGGCTCAAAGACTTGACTTCAGAAAATGGAACCCTGGAATGCTGTTGGTGGGATTGTATATTTGTGCAATTAAAAACTAAAAACAGAGTGGTCATAATCCAGCAATTCCACTTCTGGGTATTTATTCGAAGAAAACAAAAACACTAACTCAAAAAGATATATGCATACTTATGCTCATTGCAGCCATACTAGTAATAGCCAATACATGAAAACAACCCAGATGTCCATTAATGGTGAATGGATAAAGAAGATATGGCACGTACACGTGTGTGCACACACACAATAGAATATTATTCAACAATAAAAAAGAAAGACACCTTGCCATTTGCAACAACATGCATGTACCTAGAGAGTATTATGCTGAGTGAAATAAGTCAGAGAAAGACAAATACCATCATGAACCTCACTTATATGTGGGACCTAACAAAATAAAACAATGAATAAACAAGACAGAAACAAACTCATAAAGAACAAGCTGATGGTTGCCAAAGGGAAGTTTGTGTGTGTGGAGGGGTGGGGTGAGTGTGGGTATTAAAAAACAAGCAAACATGAGGGGAAGAAAGAACATGAATCAGCCACAAATCTGCATTGTAGATGTACTACAGGTAATAAGATAACAAAAAAGTAAAATTTAACTTCATTAGCTCACTGAAAGAGATATTTAGCTGCTTGCCAACCAATTCATAAAATTCAAACTTTAAAGAGAACATACTATAAATTAGAGGCCTGGTGTATAAAATTTCATGCACAGGTAGGGTCCCTGGCCAGTGATCAGGGCCAATTGGGGCCTTTCTTCCCCTGCTTGCCAGCTGCTGGCCATGGCTTTCCTTCATTCTGCTCTGCCTCCCCTGGTGGTCAGTGCACATTACAGTGAGCGGTCGAACACCCAGTCAGTCAAACTCCTGAGGGGAAAATTTGCATATTAGGCTTTTATTATATAAGATAATATGCCAGTTGACTTATTGCCCAAAGGAGAACTGGTTGGCAGGATAGTCGCAGGGAATACACTCTTGGAGGCAATGAAGAAATTGTGGTCAATTAAATGAACATTACTGTCATCTATCATGTACATGGCACGAGTTAATGATAAGGATACAGTAATATATAAACTTTATCCATGCCCTTCATGGAGATATAACTATAGGAAATGTAACTGCCACAGTGAGCTATTGATAACAAAAGAAGATACTGAAGCACAGGAGAGTGGGTTTCTTCAGAGAGATCCTGGACAAAGTCCATGTGCAGGGTTTTCAGGGAATAAAGTTTATTGCCTAGACAAAAGGAGGGAGTGAGCATTGTAGCCAGAGGCACTAGCATGGTGACAAGAGGTCATGATTGCCAGGGTGTGAGGTAGAAAACGAGGAGGGTTAGCAGGTGGAGAAGGAAGGTAGCACCTGGAGCTGGCTCCCCAGAAAGCAGCCACATGAGAGGGGCTCTTTCAAGTCTTCTGAGGAGCTGGGATTTCATGTTGCAGAGCTTGTGAGAGAAGCCAACATCTTGGGTGTCAGATGAATCCAGGTTTGAGTCTTCCTCTGCCACTTACGAACTGTGATTTAGGCAAGATATTTCTGCTTCATAAGCCTCAGTTTTCCCGTCTGTAAAAAGGGGTTAATAATAGTAGTTCCTCATAAAGTTGTCATGGGAATTAAATTTAATGCAAGAATATATAATTAGTTAATTCAGTGAATGGCACATAGTCTATTATTAAACCATTGTAATTATCATCACTCTTCATATTACTAGGATATGAGTAATGTTTCAACATTAGGGTAGAGTATTGTTTCAACAGCTAAGTGAGAAGGGAAATAAAGAAGGTCTAATAGTGATCAGAAAATTATGTGATGGACATGAACTAAGGATAAAGAGCATTGGCTACTAAGAGATATTTCTAATCTCCAATGTCTATGCTTGTATTCAGATGATTAACACTGACTGCCTCAACAGACAAACCCTGAAATCTCATGGCTTAATTTGATATTTCTCACTTACAGTTCAAGGCAGGTTGGGGTAGCTTTCCTACATGGTTCTCCCAGTGGGTGTCTCAGGGACCTGGCTCTTCTCTCTTGTAGCCCCACCACAGGGCCCACATGGCCTGCAAAGCTACAGCAACAGGGGAAAGAACAGAGGAGGCACATGGACTAACTGCCTCATCCTGGAAGTTTCCTATATTTAAACATACTTACAACATCTAAAAATATGAAGATCTAAGTATAATAAACATATGGTGGCTCTAGCTGATTTGGCTTAGTGGATAGGGCATCAGCCTGCTCTCAGGTTCTATTCTGGTCAAGGACACATGCCTGGGTTGCAGGCTTGATTCCCAGTAGGGGGTGTGCAGGAGGCAGCTGATCAATGATTCTCTATCATCATTGATGTTTCTATCTCTCTTTCCTGCTCCCTTCCTCTCTGAAATCAATAAAGAAGTATATTTTAAAAAATATACTGTGCAGTCTTATCAATACCACTCACATTTAATGGGACCAAATCCCTCATTGAACCCCAAAGGAGGCTGGGAAGCAAGGAGGCGAACAAGGACACTTAGTGAGCACCAACAGTTTTGGGCACAACCTTTTCCTGAGAATTCTTTCTCTTTGAGCAGAGCTGGGATGATGCTGGTACATGCTCTCAAGTCCAGGCAAACACCCTCCCTTTGGTTTTGATAGTGTATCCCTGGGCATATTGCTGTAAACCAGATCAGATTGCACAGTATATTTATTATACTTAGATCTCCATGTTTTTAGATGTTGTAAGTATATTTAAATATAGGAAACTTAAGTTGATTTAATGCTGAAATGGAGATAACTTGTTCACTGTTTCTTCAAGTATATATTTCTCTCTTTCTGATACTAAAACAGCCTTCCTTTCTTTACTTCTCTAGTTTTTTAAATAACTGATTTATAAATATATTATATGCACCTATTAGAAAATTCGAAACTATTAAAAAGTAGAAAAAAATAAACCTTATTCACATTCCCACTTCCAGTCCTTGTGTGTGGAAAACACTAACTTTAGCAGCACCCTTTGCACAGCAGAAAGCACTAAGCATGTTAATGAATCTAAAAAGTCTTGCAATAGGTCACTGGTTTAATGTTTTTTAGCCCATCATGGAACCCACCCCTATACATTTTTCCCACATGATATCTAATAATTTCCCAAGAACTAGTGTTCCAGGGCAAAAGACCCAATATAACAAGCAATGCATTTGCAAACCCTCACTGACAGTGGTTTTCTCCATCTTACATTGCTGAGCTTCGGTGTCAGAGGGTTGCTTTTACCCAGAGCGAGTGCAGAGGTGGTCACCAGGGTCAAGGTCACACAGCAAGCTGCTGTCAGAGGCAGGGCAGTGTGGAGCCTTTCAGGCTCCAGCCACACATCTTTTTTTTTTTATCTGCCCACACATCTGATGCCTCTGAAACCTGGATGTGTCATTTCTGTCTCCTCATAATCTGTGAGAAAGGTGAACCGGGGTTGAGGGTAGTGAGGAATTCCTGATTCATGCAGCCAGTCTCCCAAGCCATCTTCTTCCTTCATAGGAAGATAAGAAAAGGTCATCTTACCTGTTCCCTAACCCTGGGCAGAAGTGGGGTGATCCTAGATGGCTGTCTCAGCTCCTTAGAAGTTTCCAGAAAAAAGGAGACTTGAGAGGCTTCCTTTGACAGCCAATCCTATGTAAGCTTCTCCTGTTTCAATTTTAATCCTCTTCTTACTTTTGTATTATCAATGACCAGAATTAATAAACCTTTTGTGCAGAAAAAACACACAACTGGCTAAAATTATGGGTCAAAGAAGAAAAATTGTCATGAAATAATGGAAAGCATAACCTTGAGCTCTTTGAAGGGCCTGCTGGTCACCCAGGCTTACTGCCATTGTCCCTCGGCTCCTCAGAACGAAAGAGCTATAGTATCTTTTTTTTAGTCAGCACAGAAAGCTCACCCTCTACCCCATGCAGGACACCTCAGACTCCTCTATCTGCTCATCTGTGACTGGTGCCATTTCCATTATTCACCGATGCCCCTACAGCCGTGTTCCCCTGGAGGTAAACACCTTAGTGGTTATTATGCCCTGTGATTGGCTTAGTGGAGGCTGTGTCAGCCAATTACCCCCAGGTATCTTCTGGCTACTCCATGAGGGCCCCACAGAGAGCCCAGGCTCCAGAGTATAATAGAGGGCACAGGAATGAGCCTTGTTCTAAGCATCAGTCTCTTTCAGACTCATCCTGAGTTTCGCTGGTGCAAGGGCCTGGGCTGAGCATGAGGAGAGCAGGGGAGGGGAGGATTAATCTAGGGACCTGTCAATATGATGAAGAAACTGAGACACATACCTCGGACCAGACTGAGAATAGAATGAAGAAATAGAACCCCACGTGGGCTGTTTCTGAGAGAAGAATTGAAGACAACTTAGGTTGGAGGAAAGGAAATTGGACTAGAATCAATAAAGGGTACTTCTATGCTTATATGGAATGACGATCTAGATCTAGTTCTTAATTTCAGATTGAAAGAGTCTTCCTCAGCCCTTCTTGGCCTTGTTTTTAATAGATGGTCACATATTGATCCAGAATCAAAGAATGAGGGTGGGAAATGTCCTGATTAGAGAGGTTCCTTGGATTGGATAAATATCCTTCTTCTCTTATTGAAGAACACAGAACTCCTTCCCCTTGCCCCCCCA
>PVJN01023564.1:10117-32245 GCA_004026805.1 Lasiurus borealis | reverse complement strand
GAGAAGCCAGACATCAAACCAGGCATTTAAGCACCCGGGGACTGCAGACCTGCAGGGAGGGATCAGAGTGTGTGTGTCCTGTTGGAGGTGGCGGAGGGGGGTTTGGGGGGAAGAGTGGGGGCTCAGCCAATCAGGCTGTGAGAGGGGAGCAAGATGTGGGGAAGGGGGTGGAGCTCGGCAGGTGGAGGTCCCAGCATGTCAGAGGAATGGAGGCAGGACAAGGAATGGCTGGAACGTCCCTCCTCTGCCACGTGGGTGCTGGCCAGTGATGCTGAAAGGCGAGAGGGAAGCACCTGCTGTTTGGTGAGCTCCTACTATGTGCCAGTGCTCCCCGAAGCCCTGAAAGGCAGGTGCCATTGTCCCGGGAGTCACAGGAGCCCAGTGTGGTACTCAGGGTGCATGAAGGAGAGGCAGGAAGGCTCTGGCGTGGGTGGACAGGGCCCCAGGAACCATGTTTATAAAGTGTGACAGGCACATGCTACGTGACAGGTGCCATTTTAAGCTTTACCTGTATTAACATCTCCCATTTTTGCAACCATCCTAGAAAAAGCTACTAGGATCTCTGTTTTAAAGGCGAGCAGCTGAGATGCAGAGGGATTCAGAAACATAGAAGCTGCCCATTGCAGACCAGGGAAGGGCACAGTCGTTGACACTGTGGACACTGGGAAGTGGGGGAGAGACAGCTTCCTGTGGGGAAGAGGAGGGACTTGGTAAGGGACAGGCTCAGAGGAGCATAGACAGGAGGGGCCTGGGAGGCAGACGCTGAGGATAAGGAAGAAGGAGGTGATGATACCAAACTGTGGCTCTCATGCTTGAGTCCTCAGCAGACACCCCTGGAAGGCTTGCTAACACACACACACACACACACTCACACACACACACACACACACACACACAGCTGGGCTCCACCCCAGAGCTGCAGATGCAGGCGTCTAGCACAGAGCTACATTTCTAACCATTTCTTCCTGCTGCTGGGAAGCAGGCTGAGAGTCTCTGAAACAGGTGAGGGGCAGGCGGGGTGCGGGGTGCGGGGGGAACAGGCCACAGAGGCCCTGGTGCAGGGCCTGGCCCCCAGGAAGCTATTATTCTCTCTCCGGGGAGGAATGAGGACACAGAGAGGCAGAGTTATTCGCTGAGACCTCCCACTGCCATTTCCTCGACCCCAAGTTCCTAATCTCCTCCTCTGTCCCCGCTTCTTCCTGGGGGCCCTCTCCTCCCACCCATCCCCGGCTCCCCAGTTCCTCCTCTGCTGAGTGTCGGCATGCACAGGGGTGCTCCTGAGAGTGTGGGGAGGGTCGTCAGGCCAAGGGGTGCCTCAGGCATTTGAGGGGCAGAGGGAAGGGGACAAAGGGAGGGAGGAAGACCTGTGGGAGTGAAGAGGAGGAAGAGAGACAGGATTGAAAGCATTCTGGGCGTCACTCGACAGATATCTATTGAACACCCACTGTGTTCTCGGAATAGATCCTGTGTGTCAGATGGGGAAACTGAGGCCAGGCAAGAGAAGGGGCAGACCCGGGACTAGAAACCGGGTCTCTGTCCTGAATTCCCCATTGGATGAAGGGGTCCCCGAGGCAGCCTAGGCCTTTGAAGCCAATTCCAGGAGCTTGCCCACTCCTCCTTCTGCCACGTGGGTGCTGGCCAGTGATGCTGAAAGGCGAGAGGGAAGCACCTGCTGTTTGCTGAGCTCCTACTATGTGCCTGTGCTCCCCGAAGCCCTGAAAGGCAGGTGCCGTTGTCCCTATGCTATGGATGAAGAAACCGAGACTCCAAGGGATGAGGTGACTTGCCCAAGACTGTTTGGTGACTACCTACTATGTGCTAGGCTCCTGGTGAATACCTACTATGTGCTAGGCGCCTATGCCAAATTAGCCCTGCATCTATTTGGTGTAAGGGCAGTGCTGTGAGCTCACAGCTGGTACCGTAGGTAGGAAGGTGAGGCTCAACGGTCTTCCATCCACCCAAGGTCACACAGCCTGCGGGAGGTGTTTGCCAGAGGAGGGCGGGTGGCCTGGACAGAAGGTGCCCAGGCTGGGGCGTGTGTGTGTGTGTGTACCCTCCCATTGACCCTGGACGCTGGGCCTCGGACCCCATTTCCGCCCTCTATCCCAGCAGTCCCTGCAGCTGTGCTTGCCCCCCCCCCAACCCCCTAACTGTCACGGATTATGCTAGGGACCCCGGGGACAGGGGAAGGAACATCTGGGTCTGGTTACAGGGCCTGGCTGGGGGTCTAGAGTGGGGGTGCTAAGACAGATCTAAATGAGTTTCAGAACCTCAGCAGGGCCCAGTGCGGGCGGGTGAGGGCCGAGGGGCCGAGGGCTGTGCCGGACTGAGCAGGAGGGGGATCACAGAGGCCAGGGACCTTCCTGAGCCGCCGGGGCCAGGCAGGGGCGGGATTAGGGGATTAGTTCAGGGGGCAGCGCTGGGCAGGAGGCTGGGGAGCCGGGAATGGGGGTCAGGGGCGAGGGGGCGGACAGGCAGCAGCTCAGCCAGCTCTGTCCCCACCTCCCAGGAAATATGGTTCGGCTTAGGGGCCAACCCCAAAGAACGGGTCAAACCAAATTCAGCTTGAAATTCCCGGCCGGTCACGGAGGCGCAGGTGAGGGCTGCGTGCCAACATCAACAGCGAGGCCAGGAGCGGTCAGGCCGGGCGTGGGGTGGGGTCCACACCGCCGGGACGAAGAGGGGGCTTCACTGCTGTTCGAGCTTCCGCTTGGCATGCCACAAGACAAGCGCCGGCCCGACTGCACCCCAAGAGCCCTGGAGAGCCCCAGCCACCTCCGTGGTAGCAAAACAGGCAGCAAGCATCACCGGATGACACACCCATCCCTGGGACCCTCCCCATGAACGGCCAGTTGGGGAGAAGGGGGCTGTGCCTCCGCCTACCCTGCTGAGCCCAAGAAGAAGCCTCCCCACCCTTCCAGGCCTCAGTTTCCTCAGCTGTGAAATGGGCTCATAGTCACCTGGTAGAGCGGCTGGCCGGGCTCAGGGAGAGTCACAGAAAGCCTTCACCCAGCTCGCCCAGCCAGGCCATCCCTGTGCACAATATAGCACTCTTATTATTTTTTTTTAATATTTTAAAAATGTACAGTGGTATCTCGAGATACGAGTTTAATTTGTTCCTTAACCTTGAGGCGTGGGAAACTATGAGATGCTCGAGTCGTGATAAACTGGTGGGTCGTGTGCAGCAGGCCGATCCACATGATTACTCCTATCTCAACTGTTGCTTGTATTTCAAAGCAACAATCGCTCGCTCGCTCAACAGCTCATATCTCAAAAATCTCGTATGTTAGGGCACTTGTATCTCGAGGTACCACTGTATTTTATTGAATTTTTACAGAGAGGAAAGGAGAAGGATAGAAAGTGAGAGAGAGAGACATAGATCAGCTGCCTCCTGCAAGCCCTCCACTGGAGATGTACCCACAACCAAGGTACATGCCCTGACTGGAATCGATCCTGGGACCTTTCAGTCTGCAGGCCGACTCTCTATCCACTGAGCCAAACCGGTTCCAGCAACGCAGGACTCTTGAGTGCCTGCTGGATGCACGGTGGGTGCTCACAACTGAGCCAGGATCAGGGACCCCTTCCCTCCCGGTCTGCCACCCCCTTTATATCCGGGGTCTCAGTGTTGCCCAGGGCTGGGTTCCTCGGCCGCCAGGCAGACCCCGGCAGCAAAGGGCGCTCGGTCCCTTTAAGGCAGGCCCCAGCTGGGCCGCCTGGATATTGGAGCCGGGACCAGATTAGGTGGCGGGAGGCTCGGCCGGCCAGATGCGCCAGAGCGGGGCCTCGTTATGTATTCATGAGCTGTGAGGAAAAGAAATAAAAGGATTCATTATCGCCCAAACTGTTACTAATGACATGTACCTGGAGCCGAGCACCTCTGGAAATCCAATGCGACACACTCGGCGCCCGGCCCCGCGCCCGGGCCGCCGGGAACCGGCCCCTCCCCGCCCGGCCTCATTGCCATTCACCGGGGCGACATTTACAATTCTTCTGCCATTATGTCCAACCAGGGCCCCTGAGCCTCTGTCACGACCCGCACATTAGCTGAAAATTGGAAATTCCACAGCGCGGCCGTGGCCAGGGCCGTGGCCGTGGCGGGCTGGGGCGCAGCGGGGTGCGGGGAGGGACCAGAGGCTCCCAGGACTGGGTGAGGGGGGGATGGAGACAGGGCTGCAGGGACCAGGGGTGCTTCAGGCCCTCAGGCCACCGGTCCTCAGCCTGGTCAGCAAGCCCAGCCCTGTGTGCAGGCCCCGTGGGGTGGCTAGGGTGATGACACCCCCCCCTTTTACATGTTTGCCTTTGTCTCCCTCCTCCCCCCATCCTGCCGCCTCCTGAATAACAATGACAAGCCATGGCTCCCTTCGGTCACAACAGTCACAACAGTAACAAGGCCACAGGAAACAGCGGTCCGGGTCTTATTTCCCAAGATAAAGGTGTCCCGGGAGGACGACACAAATCCCACCTCACCTCCACCACCACATGGTGAAGGGGGCGCGGTTGGGACCCCCACTTACAGGTGAGAGAACCCAGCTGGGAGAGGCGAGGGACTGGGCCAAGGTCACACAGCCAGGAGGGGGCAGAGCTGGGATGTGAACCCGGCAGAGGTGATTCCGAGCTTGGGCCTTGCTCAGGCACCACATGGGAACCCCAAGTTCAAGGCTCAGCGGCTCCTGGAAGCCTTCTCAGGCAGGCTCAGCCCCCTGCACAGTGAGGACGGGTGGCTGAGTGCATGGGTGGCTAAGTGCGTGGCTGGCTTCCTCAAGCGGGAGGTAGACGGAAGCTCCCAATTGTGCTGAACTTCTGTCCTGGGTGAGACTCTGGGAAACCAGACCCATTCGGGGGGAATCTGGACTGTCAGGAAAAGAGAAAGCACACTGAGACTCAGGGGAGCTGCGGAAGGCGGAGGTCTGGAGGCACGCACGTGCACAGAGAGGACTGACTGCTGAGGGCACGGGCGGCTGAGTGCATGGCTGGCTTTTTAAAGCAGGAGGGAGACAGAAGCTCCCGACTGTGCTGAACTCCAGTTTCTGAGAACGCAGATTCATTCGGGGAGAAAATGGACTGTCTGGCAGTGGGGGAAACTTGAGGGCAGCTTCTCTCAGAGGTGCTTGCTGCGATTACCAGGGGCCTAGAGGGGAGGGCTGATGGGAAGCCAAAGCTGTCTGCCCCATCCAAGCTGAGCACAGAGGCTTTTGCAGTTTTGCAAGTCTTGTCTCATAAGATTGTCTCCAGCACAGAAGTTCTCCCAATGTAGATACAACTGATCCTCACAGCTAATTGGCCTGGAGGTCAATTCCTCCCAATGATACCAACAACAATCAAAGCTTAACTACAACAAGGCTGTACACACAGTCCACAAAGGGGTGCACCAAGAGTGTCCACCTCAGGTAACTGGGGAGGCTGAGCCACTGGGCCCTAAGGGACACCTACCATACAAAGCCACTCTACCAAGCCAGGGAAGCAGCAAAAATGTGGAGACAAAGGAACAGATCACAAATGAAAGAAATGGAGGAAAGTAAACAACTGGATATAGATTTCAAAACTATGGTTATAAGGTTTTTTAAGAATTTTCTAGAAAAGGCTGATAAATTTAGCGAGACCCAAGCAGATGTGGACTAACTAGAAATTAAACATATACTGACTAAAATAAAAAAATATTATATAGAGACCTAACAGCAGACTAGAGGATCACAAGAATCAAGTCAGCCGAAACAGGTTTGGCTCAGTGGAATAGAGCATCAGCCTATGGAGTGAGGAGAAAGGGATGTGGGGATGGGGGAAGAGACTGGACAAAAATCGTACATCTATGGATGAGGACAGCACTGGGAAGGTAGGGGTGGGGTGGAAACCAGGTGGAGGGGAGCTATGGGAGGAAAAAAGAGGAAAAATTGTAATGATCTGAACAATAAAGAATTATTAAATTAAAAAATAAAATAAATGACTGTCAAAAAAAGAAAGAAAGAAAGAGAAAAAGAGAGAGAGAAAGAAAGGACAGACACTTCTCTTGCCCTTTCCTACTTCCTGCTTTCTGCTCACTGGGTTGCAGATGAGATGGGAGGAGCTGCAGCCGCCACAACAGGATGCAGAGGTAGAAGTCACATGTTGAGAATGGCAGGCCTAGCAGGGCTCACACTTTTCTGAGTGTTACTAAAAAAAAATAAATCAATCAAATAAATTAAGAATTTCTAACTTGTTTAAGCAACTTCTAGCACTGAGGTGTTGGCTTTATTTGTTCTAGGAGCCTCGCCTGTGCCCCACCTAATGCGCTCACCCACCAAAATGCTGGCCCCCATGAGGAAGGGACTTAATCTTAGTCATTGTTATAATACCAGTGGGTGTCACCCGTAGGTCCTCAACACGTATCTGTTGAACAAATAAATGAATGAATAACCTACATGACCTCTAAAGGTATATTAACCATTGATAAATCAATAATTGTAATCATTAGTATTTAATGAACACTTACTAAACTAGCACCTATATCAACTCCTCTGATCCGATCCTAAGGGAAGGATTCCTGCCCGCTGAGAGAGGAACCATTCTTATCCCCATTTCACAGATGCAGAAACTGAGGCACTTGTCCTAGTTCAGAGAGCTAATAGGTAGTGGAGCCCGGATGCAGTATGACTCTGGGGTCATTCCCTTAACTTCATCCTGATTCCCATTAGGAGGGAAAAAGGGGCAAATGGGCAACTCCATAGTTTTATTCAGACATTTATTTATCTATCCAACAGTGTGTGCCAACCACTGTTCTGGAACCCGGGGACTCAGCAATGAACAAGATAAACCAAATCTCCTACATTCTAGTTGGAGAGACAGACAATAAACAAGACAAATCAACTATGTGGTGTAGGGTTCCATTTATATGAAGTTCAAGAACAGGCAAAACTAATCTATGGTGATAGCCAGTAGAACAGTGTCTGCCTTCGGAGGGAGGATTGGCCGGAGGTGCCCGGGGGTGGGGGTGGGGGGGTTCTGGGGTGAGGAACATGTTGTGTCTCTTGATCAAAGAGGTGGGAACATGGGTGTGCACCTTTGTCAAAGTTATCAAACTGTACATGGAGGAGCTGAACACTTTACTGTACATAAATCACACCTCCGTAAACAAGGAAAATATATATGAATGGAAAATGTACACTGAGTAGCCAGATTATTATGATCTCTGAATGCATAATAATCTGGCCTCTCAGTGTATATCCTATACAATCCTATATAATAAAAGACTAATATGCAAATTGTCCCATCCACCAGGAATTTGACCAGGAGGTAGGCCAGCCAACTGAACCATGTCCCCTCCCACTGGCCAGGCTGGCTGGACCCCACCCATGCACAAATTCATGCACTGGGCCTCTAACACACACACACACACACACAAACACACACACACACACACACACACACACACACACACACACACACTGAGTGGCCAGATTATTATGCATTCAGAGATCATAATAATCTGGCCACTCAGTCTAGATGGTGTCAGATGGTTCAATATGCTAAGGGTAAAACAGAGAAGGAAATTGGGATTGGGAGATTAGGACTTTACCTAGGGTAAAGTCCATGGAAGGAAGGGAGAGATGGAGGAAGAGGAGGGAGGAAGAGGAGGATGCTGGAGGGAGAAATGGTTGAAGAAATGAATGAAGAAATGAATGGATGAGTGAGCAAAAGCCATGTCTTGTCCAGAAAGGGACAGTCAACGATGTGGATCCCACCTGGAGCTCCTCCAGTGGCGGCTTGATCTGGGTGCCGTCTACACAAAAGCACGGGATTCTGGCAAAGACTAGTTTAAGGACAGGCCCTGAGTGACGTAACAGACAGGCCCAGGTGACTGTCCTGGTGCCCTCGTATCCTCCTCTGTCAGCCACGGCTCTCCCCCCTGGCTGCCCTCGCCGGCTGTACCACTGGGCACGGACTGGCAGCGCGTTCTGATTTAATCAGGGCTGGAGACAGAACCCTCCCGCTGCCACCGCTTGCACTGCCCGAGGCCCAGGACGCTCGGATTAATTCACAGGATGTCACAGACGCTGTTCTGCCATGTTTGTCACCTTCCCCAGCCAGGTGTGAGGCCTCCCAAGGCCTGATCAGGAGCCTCAGCATCCGGGCCCCCCTCCCTGCTCACCTCCCTCCCGCCTTCACACAAACCCCCCACAGTTTAGGAAGATGGGCTGCAAGTGACACTTACGAGGCCCACAGAGAGGCCTGGGGCGGGACCCTGCATCAAATGTTTGCATCTGGGATGGGCAGCAAGGTAAGAGGGACAGATGCTAGATCTTGGAATCCTGGCTCCATCCCAGGGGAACATCTGGTTATCCTAAACTCCCAGCCACGCCCCCACCCATCCCCTTCTCTTTTCATCTGTTTCAACAAGCGTGGTCTCGTCCCACACCATGCGACTGGGAACGCTACAGTGAATAAGACACGGGTCCTCCTTCAAGTCGTCAAACACCTCTGGGCCTTAGTTTCCTCACCTGTAAGAATGGGACACCACCACCTCCTGGGGCTGCTTCACGGGGCAACTGGGAGGCTCTGGGAGGGGGTTAATGTGGCCACCGTGGGGAGCCGTGGAAAGCAGGCCAACAGGGAGTCAGGAAGTCTGGGCTCCAGTTCCAAGCAGCCAGCAGCCAGCCGAGGGACTTTGGGCAAAAACTGCCCCTCCCTGAGCCGGTCAGCTCAGCTGCAAAACGCAGGAATACAAATAATCAAAACAGGAGCGATTTGCCAAGTGCTTGCTACCTGCCCAGCACTGTTCTAAGCACTTCACAGGTATAAATTAATTTAAACCTCGGATTTTATAGATGAAAAGCAGCTGAAACCCCAAATGTCAAATAACTCAAGGTCACACAGCAGTAGATGTTCAAGGTCACACAGTAGCAGGTATTCAAGGTCAGAGTAGGAGGTGCTCAAGGTCACAGTACTAGGTGCTCAAGGTCACTGGAACCAGATTCAAAGCCAGGCCATCTGGCTCTGGAACTTGCCCCCTTCTCCCCTCCCGCTCCACAGCTCTCACCACCAGGCAGATCCCAGGTCCACGAGCAGCTCGGCCCAAAGGAGCAGGTCCCACCGGGCCGGCCACAAAGCTGACGTACAACAAAAGCACCCACAATGCTCCCTCAGAGTCCTCAGGACCAGGCCTGATTTCTTTTACAAAGTTCATGGTATGTGTTTAGTTCGGGTTTGTAAAAATATGTATATTTTTATTGATTTAAGAGAGGAAGGGAAAGGGGGAGAGAGAGAAACATCAATGATGAGAGAGAATCATTGATTAGCTGCCTCCTGCCTGCCCCACACTGGGGATCACCCACAATCCAGGCCTGTGCCCTGATCAGGAATCAAACCATGACCTCCTGGTTCATAGGTTGATGCTTAACCACTGAGACACATCAGTCAGGCTAATTTTTTTTGTTTTGTTTTTTAATATATTTTATTGATTTTTCACAGAGAGGAAGGGATAGGGATAGAAAGTCAGAAACATCATGAGAGAGAGACATCGATCAGCTGCCTCCCGCACACCCCACACTGGAGATGTGCCCGCAAGCAAGGTACATGCCCCCAACTGGAATCGAACCCGGGACCTTTCAGTCCGCAAGCCGACGCTCTATCCACTGAGCCAAACCGGTCTCGGCCTAATTTGGTTTTTAAAAATCAGACGGAGACTTCTCCCAGGGTAAATGTTCTGCCTCTCCCCTCTGACAGTTTCCCCAGGGAGGTACTATGTCTCTCCCCTCAGGTTGGGAGCTCCCCCAAACAGGGGCTGTTTTCCCCCATCATTTGGGGAGTTTTGAGGTGAGGACAGGACGGGAGCACTGATTAGTTCTCACCACTTTTGCACCTGCCTGCTCTTAATCTTCCCAATTCCTATCTAAGGCCCAGCCTTGCTTGAGACATCTGGTCTACCTCCTCGGAGCCTGCCTGCCAGCTGACCTTCTCCAGCCACCTGGGCTAAATGAAACATCTTTTCCTAAATCATCCCCGAGTTGGCTGAAGGTGAGAAGCCTCGAGCTGGGGCCTTGGCTGCTAAAGTGCTAAGAGTTAATTCAATTAGCCGGCGTGTGTGAATCGGGCCCTCCCTGCCTGCAGCAGCGCCAGCAAGCTCCCGCACTTCCCACAGCCCTGCCAGAACCGCCCCGCTCCCGAGGAAATCTCAGCCTCCCTGCCCACCTCCTGTGCGGCCCTCAGCCAGGCCCTCGAGGGTTCCACTTACCCAATAGCCAGGGTTCCACTTACCCAAAAGCCAGGGTCCCACTTACCCCAAAGCGGAGGAGAATGAGCAAGTCCAACCTCATGAGGGGAGTGATGGCCACGCAGCCAATGGGGGCAGACTCCAGCTTCAAACCCAGGACCCCCTACTCCTGGTTCCCGCTCTGTTTTTGCACGTGCTGTTCCCTCTGCCCGGGATGCTCTTCCCGGATCTCTGCTAGGCTCCTCCCTCTCATCATCTTTCAGGTCTCAGCTCCAGCGCTGCCTTCCTTGATCGCAGCGTCTCAGCACAGGCCCACGCCCTCCCCAAAGCTTCCATCGCCTTCCCTGCTTCATGCTCCAAGGGCACCTGCCCGCAGCTGGCATTGTCTCATCTACCTGCTCACCATAGGACTCTGCCCTTAGACATTCGCTCCAGGAAGGCTGGGCGGGGCTGCCTGCTGCCCGCCATCCTGCTGATAGCTGTATGTCAGCACCTGGTGTGTAGCTGCCCCAATAAAGCTTTGTGGAATGAATGGATGGATGGATGGATGGATGGATGGATGAGGGTCTCTGAAGCCCCATGGTGGGACTTGGACCTTTCCCGTGGGGGTAGCAGGAGGAATCCCAAGCGGAACCAGCACTGTGGGCTGTGCCCTTTCCACGCCCAGCTGTGGCTGCAGCCGCCTCTGATTAGGCCCCAATTAACAGAGAGGCCTTGGAGCCATCAGCTCCCATTAGTCGCTCAGACTGTAGCTCCGAGGCCTGGCCAAGGGCCAGGAAGTCGGTCTCCGGAGAGACGGGTGGAGGCGGAGGCTCAGGACGTCTCAGCGTGACTGTCCGAGCACTGCTGGGGGAGGCTGGAGGGAGTGTGGGGCAGGGGTACAGCGCTGGGGTTAGCCGGGGTCCCACTCAATCTCCCCCTTCTTCACCCCACGTCTGGCTCGGCTACCACCATGCTGTGTGACCTCGGGCCCATCCCGTGCCTTCTAAGACCTCACTTCCATGACTGCAAAGCGAGAGCACTGGAAGCTTCCGGGGCTCTCGCAGCTCACGGATTCTGAGTGGCAGCTGGCTGTGACTCTCACCTTGTCTGGGTGCTCAGGAGTCTCCGAGCTCTCCCTGCCTCTCCTCCCACCGCTCTGCGCAGCCTCCACACTGCAGCCAGAGTCAAATTCACGGTGCCCTGTCCCTCTCCTCATCCTCTGCTGTAGGCCTCTCACATCATCCTCCTATCCACGCCCCTCTGCCCTGCCCGCAGGCCACAGGCATTTGCTCCCCTCCCATCCTCCTGGAGCGCCCTCCCTCCCTCCTTCTGGTGCCCTCCCCCCTCAGCCAGTCTGTCAGCCACCCAGGTGTCCTCAGTTTCCCTCCTACGTCCAGTTCCAGACCACTCCTCCTCTAGGCTCTCTCAGCATTCTTTCACCATCCACGTGACCTTTCTTAAGATCTCACCCAAGGAGAGGATTTACTTATTCAGAGAGAAGAAGGTAGAGGGAGAGAGAGAGAAACATCAATGAGGAGAGAGAATCATTGACCGGCTGTCTCCTGCACCACCCACACTAGGGATGGAGCCTGCAACCCAGGCATGTGCCTTGACCAGGAATCAAACCATGACCTCCTGCTTCATAGATGGACACTCAACCTATGAGCCACGCCGGCCAGGTGGAAGGTGTTTTTCAAGCAGCATCCTGTTCTCACCACCTTCCCATAACGTCAAAAGGGATTATCATCCCCATCTCACAGAGGAGAAAACTGAGTCTCGGGGAATTCAAGGGCCTGTGCCCGGGGGCAGAAGGAAGGTCTGAAGCCAGAATAGCCGGTCTCCACGCCGGTAGAGTGTGCCGTTGGGCAGGGGCCTTCGCTTTTCATCTTTCTACGTCTCTGTATTTTCGCTAATAAGCGTGTCGTACTGTAATAATCCGAAGGAAAAATAAGCAAACCCACAAAGAGCTCCTTGGTGGGTTGCCTGTTTGTTCTGGAGCCGGAGCACTGCAAGTCTGTAATTTCTGTCTCACAGACGCTCTCTCCGGGCCCTGCCCCGAGGGCGCGCGGGCCCCCACCCACCCCCTCTCTGGGTGGTGGCGTCTGTAGTCAGAGTCCCAGGTCTGCTCCACGCCAGCTGGGAGCCCTCGGGCAAGAAGACTGGAACCTGGGAGCCTCCGTTTCCTCATCTGCAAAGTGGGAGTCGATAACACCAAGTGGAATAGGACCGTACATCCCCACAGTACTTATTGGGCGCCTACTGTATGAGGACCTCGGCCACTCATTCACAGGGAAGCAGCTTACCATCCCTCGGGCCCAAGACCCCCAGCGACAGTCTTGAGAATGGAGGGGTAGGAAAGCGAGGGTCAGTGGCTTCCAGTAAAGGCTGATCCTTCAACTATGGGGGCTCTTCCCTTGGTCGGTTCTTGGATGGCAAAGTTAATGGACCCCCTGAAATTCTGCCGGGAACTCAGGGGGTAGAAGTAACTAAGCAAATAACGTCACTGGTGGTTGTGGTCCTTTTGACCCTGTCTCTGTCCTCTTGACCCTGTCTCTGTCCTCTTGTCTCTGTCTCGATGGCAAAGCCTGGCACATCCCAGGGGCGTGGGGCCTTGGAACGGGGCAGACCTGGCAGAATGGAATTCTCTCTCTGGGAATGGGACGGAGGGGAACATACCACAGCCCCCCAACTCCCAAAACCCCAAAAGACCCCGCTTCACCCATCAGGGTTCCACGCTGTGAATCGATTTTCCAGGGAGTTCCCCAGAAGTGGTCTGGCCTCTCGGGCGCTGGTATCCATTCATCCCGCCCTGGCCGCCCGCTGCCTCCTGGCCAAACCCTCTCCACCCTCACGGCCTCCGTCACAACTGAGATGGGGGCAGGGGAGGCGGGGGAGCTGGGCAGGAGGCTGATTCCCGTAAATACCCCCACCCGCCATGGGTCTGCATGCCAGCACCCACCCGCCCGCCCCCTATCCTGGCCTTCACCAGCTGAGGCCTCTTGGCAAGGCTGGGCCAGGAATGCCACCGGGGGCCAGGGCAGCCGTTCCCAGGCTGGGGCTTAGAGGAGAGTGGTCCAGGCCAAGAGGCCAGAGCTGGCAGCGAGAGAGACTTCCTGCCCCCCAGGGCGGGGGGAGATCGCTGCCAGCTTCCCATGCCGCCCCGGTGGTGTGCAGATGTGACAGGGAGTGTCAGGGGCGTGCAGGGAGGAGGGAGGTCTGCCCAGGGAAGGTGGGAGAGGAGCCCTGGACGGGTCACCGGGAACAGCTGGAGGTGTGGGACGGGGGACACGGCTGCCTGTGTGGCTGCCCTGCGGTGGGACCCCAGCCCACATCCCCCTCTGGGCCTTGCTCCTTCATTTGCCACCTCAGAGGGTTGCATGAGGTGGTTTACTTCACAGCCTTCACTGAGCACCTACTGTGTGCTGGGTCCTGGCCCCCTGCCCTACCCTTAAGGTGTGGGAAAGAGGACAGCAGAGGATTGCAGAGAAAGGCCCCAGGGGAAAAGTGAATGACAGGAGGCAGGACCCCCCTGGGGGACCTGGGTGGGGAGGAGTTGGCAGGTGGCCCAGGGGAGGGGGCAGCCTGAGGGACAGAGCAGGGTGCCCACAGCATTACCGATGGCAGCAGTGCCACCAACAGCCACAGCGATAACTGCCCCAGCATCACCACCACCACCCATGACAACCTCACCCCAACACCAGATTCTTCCACGTTGCCAATATCCAGAACAACTGGGCAGCCACTGCCTTTTGATAAGTTTCTACCCGGAACCCAAATGGACAGAGCCCACGAAAGGTAGTGCTGTGCCCGAGGGTGCTCCTCGGTCCTCCTCTCATTCCCAGAGACACTGCGGACTTTGAGGAACCCCATTTGGGAACCACTGGGCTGGATGACCTCTAAGGGCCCATCCAGCACTACCTTCTAGGCAGCATGAGGATTTCAGGAGATCCTCAGTGTCACTCTGGCCACACTAACACCCAGATTCAAGCTTTGACCGAGGGCTCACCCACCTCATCCCAAGGAAGCAGCTTACCATCCCTCGGGCCCAAGACCCCAGCAACAGTCTTGAGAATGGAGGGGTAGGAAAGTGAGGGTCAGTGGCTTCCAGTAAAGGCTGATCCTTCAACTATGGGGGCTCTTCTCTTAGTTGGTCTTAAATGTCAGATCAATTGTCACCAAGCCCTGGGGAAGAATTGATCCCTCCCTCCCTGTGCTTCCAGACCCGAGTGCCACTCCCACTGATCATCTTGTGGACTCCCTGAGAAAAGAGATGGCATCAGTTTGTCTATACATCCACTCATTCATTCATTCATTCATTCATTCAACAGGTGCTGGGGATACTGTGATGTTAGAGAAGCTCCCCGCTGCATTCATCACAGGGGCCCATCCGGGGCCTGACATCGAGGGTCCCCAGAGAATCCACCGAACAAGTAAATTAGAGGAGGAAGGAAGGTGGACGGACAGAGAGGGGACGGGGGAAAGCCCTGGTGGGAAAGGCCTGTGAGCCCTGTCTTCCCTGGTGCTCCCCCCCACCTCATGTTCTCCCCTCTTTCTCTTCCTGGCCTTGCCAGACACCCTGATCCCCTCTCTAACCCAACTGAGCTGTGGGCAATTGCTTCTCCAGCCCAGGTTGGAGTTTTTCAAAAGGAAAACCAAGAAAGCCAGATGCCAAAGCACACTGGCATGTTGGCAGGGCACAGCTTCCTTAGGAATGTCTGGCTGGGGCAGTGGGAGAGCCACTGGCCATAGCATTGCTTCAGCCCCGCTGGGCTGGGCATTGGGCTCAGTAAACACAGCACCCCTAACCACCACCCCCACTACCACCACCACCACCGACACCAGTAATCATGTCAGCAACACCAGCCCCAACACCACCAGTAATCATGTCAACAGTATCATCATCAACATCAACACCAGGACCAGTAACAATGTTAGCATCACCAACAATAGCATTATCAGGTTAGCACCACCAAAGACATCAGTAATCACATCAGTATCATCACCAACAACACCATTACTATAAATGTCAGCACTAGCATCATCAATACCACCAATCAATAATAATGTTAATACCACCACCACCACCACCACCAATACCATTAATAACCATGTCAGCACTAGCATCATCAATCTCAAACCACAGACACTAGTAATCGTGTTAGCACTACCAACAACACTAACACCACCATGTTCGTACCATTACCACGACTGCCATCAACACCAGTAATCACATTAGTACCAACACCATCATCAGTACCACCAACACCACCAGCATTATCATCACCACTCTCAATAGCAATTAAAATACCAACCTCAGCATCAACACCAATGACTTTAACATCACCAATAGCAACAATGCCACCAATAACTCCAAGAATAACAGCTCCTATCCCAACCTAACATCACCAGTAAAAACATTAACAACACCACCTTCATTAGCAACCTCAACCTTAACCCAATTACTCCCACATTGCCAATCCCAACAATACTATTTCTCTCTAATAACACTGCCACTCATAACATTAACACCAACACCATCAATGCTGCCAGGACCAACTCCAACACCCACAGCAAGAGCACTGCCTTTTCCAGCTTACCACCAATTACACCACCAACACTATCTCCAATACCACAATACCACCGTCAACAACAGTAGCAACCGTAACGCCACTCTCGTCCACTGAACTACATCAGCCCACCACCACTAACTTCTACCCTAATAGAACACCTACATCAACACACAAAACCCCCTCCCCTAACAGCTTTGCCTCAACGGATAGAGCATCCGCCTAAGAACTGAAGTGTCCCAGGTTCGATTCCGGTCAAAGGCATGTACCTTGGTTGTGGGCACATCCCCAGTAGGGAGTGTGCAGGAGGCAGCTGATCAATGAAAAACATTGGACAAGAGTGGGGTTATGGTTGCTACTGTTGTTGACGGTGGTGCTGTGGTATTGGAGATGGTGTTGGTGGTGTAATTGATGTTACTAACTCTCTATCCCTCTCCCTTCCTCTGTAAAAAAATCAATAAAACATACTTTTTGAAAAATAAAAATAAAAACACAAACCCCCTACCACACTCCATCGCCAACAGCCCTTGCTTTGTGCCAGGCACCCTACACACATGTCCTCATGCCTAACTCCACTCCATGCAGTACCTCCTACCAACACCTCTGCTTTAACTCTGAGAAGAGGGGCTCGGAAGGGTTAACCCCAGCCCAGGGCTCGAAATCCTCCCTCCTCCTGCTCCTGGTGCTCTGTGAGGTGGGCCTGAAATCTCTCCCCAGTCCTTACTGGCTGGTCTCTACCTGTCTCAGATCTTCCCTTCCTTGCCTGTCCTAATGGGGCTGTCATCATCATACGTATCCCAGCGTGATGGGCAGACTCCCGAGATGGTATATGTGAGTCACCGGGGGAGGGCACCCAGCACTCCGAAGGCGAGGCCGGGTAGCAGCTGTTGCTGTTGTGAGGGCTGGCGAGCAAAAGAGAACGTTCCATTCTATAGATGGGGGCCAACGTGTTCATATGCCATCGGTACCCACGGTCGTAGTAACAGCCAGCGCTTACTGAGGCCGCGCTGCGTTGTGAGGCAGCATCCCGAGGGCTCGGGAATCCTAAGTGATCACTCACCCAGGCAGGCAATCTCGCCTGTGCCCTAATCACCAGTCCAGATCCCCTCCCGTGAAATCACTCGCCTCCATTGAGCACCTACTACGTGCTGGTGCTTGTCCTATATTATCTCTAATTCCCAAACAGCTTTGCAGAGCCGATAATCCTGACTGAGATGAACTTGAATTTAAGCTTCTCACTTTGGCCAGGTCCAAAGTGGGGCCCCCACCTCCTTGTCTTCGAGCAGTGGCATCCCGGGTACCCAGGGGAGACCTCAGCCTCTCAGGGGCCATGCCCTCCGGCCCCCGGCCAGCGAAGGTCTAGGCCAGAGGCCGCCGGGCACAGCGTGGGCCGGATCCCAGGCCTGGCCTCTGGCTTCCGGGGCTCTTTTGGCTCAGATGCTCCCCAATGCTGTCACCGCCCCAGGGGAGCCCAGCGGCCAGGCCGGTTGGGGTTCTGGCATCCCCCCGAGCAGCTGCCCAGGCAGAAGGGTTTCGTCTTTCCAGGCTGAAGGGCAGGATTCGGCCCCCCCTCCCAAGTCCCCGTTCCCAGAGAAAGAGCTTGGCAGGACCCTGATCCTCTCTCCTGCTCGGGACGGATGGCTTCCAGCTGCCTGCTCGCGGCCTGGGAAAATTCCTGGGAGCTCTGCGCGGCTGCACGGCCCCGGCTCTCTGAAACCTGAGTGGCCCCTCAGAACCCCAGCTCCCTCCTCCCACCCCCCACGGCTCCCTCAGCCACCATTTTCCTTCAAGGGCCCCCTTCTGTCCCCAGCGAGCCCCCAGTTAGAGCCACCACCGAGAGAGTCACTTCGATCTGGGCGGGGCTCCGGACAGAGGGATTCTCTGTCCGTGGTCACCTCGCCTGTGCCAGGCCCTGTGGCCAGGCACCTCACAAGCGGGCAGTCAGTGCTCTCAACTCCCTCGGGAGTCCAGGGAAACTGAGGCTCAGAGAGGCGAGCTGCTTGATGAACAACACAGCTGGGCAGGAGCTGAGGTTGGACTGAGGTCCTTCACACCTTGCCTGCCTGCGCCCCTCCCTTGTTACAAAGGTGGAGCTGCGGCCATGCAGGGGCGGGGCTTGCCAGGGGCGGGCCAGGCAGGTGTGTCTGGCCCTCGAGCATGTTCCGGTCCGCTTCACCTCAGTGCTTTCAAGTCAAAAGCATCTCTGGCCGCATTCATGTTGCGTCAGACGCCCCATCTCTGCCTCACTGTTGGGCTTCGATGCCCCCTCGGTCCTGCAAGTGGGATGTCCTTGGCTGAGGAAGCTCTGAGCGTGTCACTCAGTGACTCCCCACACCTTCGGAATCAGTCCAAGCCCATGGCCCCGTCTCCATGGTTGAGGCCCTGCCTACATCCCCCGCTGAACGGGCCCCATCCCTACCTCACACCCTACACAGAGTCCCCCAAACACCTGCCCGCCGGGCCCTGGGCCTGCGTGGGTGCTATGCCTTCAGCCCAGGAGTGTCCCCTCAGCGCCCACACTCCACACGGCCCTGTGATTGCCAGCCTCCTGGTCTGCCTCCCTGCCAGGCGGGGGCTGGCCCGCTCCCTCGCCTGGGACCCTCCGGGACCTGCCACCTTCTCCGGGAGGAAGGCAGTTGTCTAGTCGCTGCCGAGCCCAGGCCTGGGGCCGACCCTCGCTGTCCTCAAGGCCTCATCGCGAGGGCACTGTCACACGGTGCTCGGCTCGGCATCTGCCATGGTGACAGAGCTCCTCCCTCCTCCACCCCCCCCCCCAGTGACCTCCCCTGTCATAACCCCCACGAGGGACTAGAGCCACCAGCTTAGGGAGAGTGAGAGGAGCAGGTGCCCGCGCAGCGGTTCCCACACTGGCCGCCAGCTGGGAAGATGGATGGGGCTTCCCAGCCAGGACGGAGGAGCCGGGGGCTCATGTCCCTGGCTGGACACGGCCGTCAACCGTTCCGGAACCAGACACAGGACTCGGGCCAGCTTTTCAAGTCGTGGGAGATCAGCGACATTTTTGTTTTTTTGTTGTTTTATTTTTTAAGGCAGAAAAGAAGGGAAAGGAAGAGAGAGGAGCGAGACCTTCTGCTATGCTGGCCCCACTCTGTTTGCCTGTCCTCCACCCCTCCTGGCCCCTGGTCCACGCCTGGCCCAGGACACAGGCTCCTGTCCTTCTCAGGATGCTGGAGGGGGCGGGAGGGTCTCCAGCCTGAGGCGCAGCCCGTGAAGGGCAGGAGGAGTGCCTGGAGCTGGGAGTGGGGGGCTGCATCCCACCTGCTGGGCACAGCGCCCCCCTCCCCCTGCTCCCCATCACACCAGCCCAAGTCTCTCCGAGGCCCACCTGCCACCCCCCTGTCGGGGCTTCAGAGAATGGATTTGCTAACAGCCGTCTGTCAACATGGCACATCCAGCTGTTGGTCCAGCTGATGAGTCCCCAGACCCTCACCCACCTGAGGAAACTGCTCCTGGAGCCCCCACACTCCTCCCCAAAAATGACCTGGGTGACTCGGGGAGCTGGTAACTGGAGACCCCACAACACACCTCCCTGCCAGTCTTTCCCACCCCGTCGGCACTGAAAGGGGCCTTCGGGTTCACCGCCTGGCTCACCCCCTCCGTCCAGCCTCACAGCCACTGTCTGCTTGGTTAGCCCCAGTGATGGGGCGCTCACCCCCTGCAGCAGCCCTGCTGGTAACTTAGGTTCCTGGAGCAACTGGGAGGGGTCACTGTTTTATTATTTCAACTTCAAGACCATTTAGGCAGCTTTCTATCCTCCGTCCCTTTCAAAAGGTGACCGAACTGGCTCCAGGGCCGCCGGCCCAGGCTCCTCTGAAGCTGGAGGGTCGGCCCTGTAGCCCCAGACCTCCTGCCTGGTGTCCACAAGTCCCCACCTGTGGCTCCTGCCAGGCCTGGCTCTCCCGAAGACATGTGGCATCGTCCTACGATGCTCCCAAGGACTGCAGGTGACCCTCAGCCCAGGACCTACCCCGCCGCTCGGTGAAAGGGCATCGCTTGCCTCCTGAGCCCTGACAGCCCAGCCTCAGATGGTCTGGGGTCCGTGTGCAGGGAGAAGAGGGGGAAGGGACCGGGAAAGGCCAGTCCTGGCATCAGCAGCAAGAACGTGGGAGTGCCAGCCTCTTTCCAGAGCAATCTGCTGAGTGGCCCGGGGCGATGGGAATTCAGATAGGGGCCTCAGTTTCCTCATCTGTAAAATGGAAATAACAAATGTCTAAGAGAGCGAAGAGTCTCTTCTCCTATATAATAAAGAGACAATATGCAAATTAGATCAGACGGGGAACCACCTTGGGGAATGACCAGTGGGCAGGGCCTCTGCAGGGTCGTGAGGCAGCAGGGCCTGCGAGGGCCGAGCCCCTTGCATAGTTTTCATGCATCGGGCCTCTAGTTCTGTATAATCAGGGGGGCTGTTATAAAGATGGTGGGGCCTCTCCCCAGTAAGATAAGCAGGGAACCGTGGGGATTCCTGGGTGAGAGTTGAGGAGTCCAGCTCAGAGACGGACATAACCCGCCAAGGTCACACAGCTACACGTGGCAGACCTGGAACCAGACCCAGGTTTTCTGAATGTTGGCCAGAACTGTCCTCTAACCCACAGGCCTCCTGCACGCCTACCCCCTGCCCCTATGTCCCTCCGGCAGCCCTGAGGGACCTCGTGTGGCAGGGCTGTGCCCACAGCTGGCAGGAGCTGGGGCACAAAGAGTTAAGGCCCCGCCGGGGTCTGCCTTGATCCTCCTAAGCGGGCCGGACCCCAGGCGGAGAGGGGCTTGGGTTTCAGGCACCCCACCCTGGCCCGGCTATAAAACACGATCGCGTCTCTCTGCTGATTGATGGGCTGGGGGAACCTTGGGGAGGTGGGCTGCTGCGAGATTCGGTTTTCAGGGGCTCAGCCATTGATATTCTATCCGGCCTTCTGGAACCTACCACAGGCCCTTCTCCGTGGGCCCTGGAAGCGTTGGGCCAGGCTGTGGCGGGGAGGGCAGACAGATTGCTCTCCAAGGCCCGACAGAGGGTCACTGAGCCCAGCACCTGCCCTGAGTACGGCCAACAGGGTCCCCTCTGGACCCCTGTGAGCCTGGACTTGGGTGACCACTCATTCCTTCATTCACTTCCCAAGCACCGACCCTGTGCCAGTGAAGGAGCACCAGAGGCGAGCAGACCAGATGCAGCCTGGCCTCATGGGGCGTTCAATCCAGCAGGCCTTCTGAGATTGCGCCCCTCCCCCTGACCCTCCATCCCCTGCAGTGTGCGGGGCTGAGGACCAGGCCAGGCGTAAAGGGCTGGCTGGGCTCGGCTCTGCCTCCAGGCTGACCTGGGCTCAAACCTCCTCTGCCTAGAAACTACCTAGGAACTGCCCTTCCCATCTGCGGAATGGGCATGATAATGGCCCTGCCACTTGGGGTTCTGGTACAGAGCAAATGAGGGGGCGCATACAGAGCTCTTCACATCGGCCTGGCATTGGGTAATTACCACTCATATAACCCCAGATCCTGGAGCAGTGCCTGGCACTCCATGTCAGAGGGAGGGAGAGAGAGAGAGAGAGGGAGGAAAGAGGGGAGGGAGGGGGAAGGGAGGAAGGGAGGAATAGAGGGATAGAGGGAGGACCTGGTGTCTGACCTGTATGGTCTTTCTCGTGGCATCTTATTTAGCGCCACGGTGATGCGCTGATGTGAGGGAAATGAGTCTCGAGGGGCAGCGTGCCCAGGCTGTGCAGCAGCCTCCACCGGAGACCTGCCCCCTGTGCTCCCGCAGTCCACCGCGAGTTTGTTGGGGACAGACATGGTGCCAACTTGTCTCTGGGACTTCCTCTCTCTCACTTAGCCCTGAGTACACGGGAGGATGAAGGGAGAGAAAGAGGGAGGAAGAAAGAGAAAGGGAGGGTCTGCGAGGGTCCCAGCCAGCCCCTCGGCTGCCTCTGCTCCAGGCGCGGCCCAAAGAGGACCCTCTGTGCAGACATGGGACTCTTCCAGCCCCGGGTCAGCTATGTGTGTGGGTGCTCGGACCCAGCCTGGGGTGCTCAGACTCAGCCTGGGGCGCTCCCCGCCCACACCGCCGGCCTCATCATGCCCCCCGAGCCCAGGCCCTGCCCTTCGGTGGCACCCATCACTCATGCTCTGCCTTCAGTGTTGGTCCCCGTGACCACACGCGAGTTAACTGTGCAGGCTGAGAGCCTGGCTGCCCGGATTCAAATCCCACCACCATCACCTCCCTCTCTGAGCCTCAGTTTCCCCTCTGCTAAAGCGGAAGGATAATGTGAGATAGCACAGACCTGTGATTCCTTATTTACCCCCGGCACATAGTAGGTGTTCAGTGAGCACCTCCTGACTGTATGAATGACTCTTCCTTCCAAGACCCAGGCTGGTTATCTGAGCACGCCCCCCCCC
>PVJN01023564.1:0-10017 GCA_004026805.1 Lasiurus borealis | reverse complement strand
CTGTTCCCAGGGCCCCCGAGGGAGTGGGGCCTCCTCCCCGAGTTCTCCGCACCTCCAGCGCCGGGCAGAGACCCAGCCCCCCCACAACAATCCTGGAGAGCCCCGGCTGTTGACAGAGCCCGGTCGCTCAGGCCACAGAGGCACAGAGAGAGCAAGCGGCTCACCCGAGGACACACAGCAGTCTTGTCCAGAGCCCAGGCCCCTCCGCTCCCTGCTCCCCAGCCTCGAGCCTCCTGTCTGTCAACCCCAGTTTCATTCCAGTGATTTCCTCCGACCATGACCTTGACCCGGTCAAGGAAGCTTTTCTCCCTCATTCTTGTCAGCTAACAGCCCCCAGTGTTTAGAACACCCTGGACTGATCCACCCGCCTCCCCCATGCCATTGCACCCCCACCCTCTCTGCACCCCCACACCCACCTCAGGAGTTCCTCTGTCTCCCCAGGCAGGCGCTCACAGGGGGTTTGCAAACCTGAGCGCTAGGGACCCAGGGACATTTTGTTTGGGGAAGAGGGGGTTCTCACACTATAGCTGGGGGAGAGTTCACATTAAAATCCTTAACTTTAGCTTCTCTTAAAAAGAACGTTCCAGCGACATGGGTCCCAGAGTCCTGGCCCCGTTACAGGGTCCGATGGCCTAGGTAAGAAATTTGGCTGGCAAACCCTTAAGGTCAGGGTTTCCTCTGGGGTGGGGAATGGAGACGGGGAAACCTGAAAACGGATCCCTTTTGTTAATGCGTCGAGCTCACCCTGGTTAATAACGTTGTAGAAATTTCAGGAGTGCTGCCTCAGAATTCCATGCCTGCATACTCCGTGGCGTGCTCTCCTCCCCAAGTCCAGCTTCCTCCCGTGG
Organism: Lasiurus borealis; assembly: GCA_004026805.1. Lineage (NCBI taxonomy): Eukaryota > Metazoa > Chordata > Mammalia > Chiroptera > Vespertilionidae > Lasiurus > Lasiurus borealis. Next base: position 9,169 of record PVJN01023564.1, on the reverse strand, counting down.
CCACATATTCGACCCCTTTGCCCAATGTGCTTGCCCGCCACCCCCTTCCCCTTTGGCTACCACCATTCTGTTGTCTGTGTCTGTGAGTTTATTGTGGAAACCACTGTGGAGGTCCCTTTAACCATTAGGGCTGGAACTCCCATATGATCCAGCAATTCCCCACAAAATAGGAAAACACCATTTGCTAGAATATTTGCATCCCTCTGTCCACTGCAGCCTTATTTATAGCAGCCAAGGCGTAGAAATAGCCTTAGTGCCCGTGAACAGAAACATGGATGGAGAGACAGGTGTGTAAACAGGAGTACCACTCGGCCAGGAAAAGGGGAAGTGTTGCAGCTGGTGGCCACGTGGTGAATCGGGAGGGGATGAGGCTCAGGGGACTCTGTTGGATGGAAAGGGATGAAACCCACGTGATTTCACGGAGGCGTGGGACACAGATCAAAAATAAACAAATCATCAAACTAACGAAACGAATCTTTGCTGAGCGTTTACATGCAATGGCTGTGTGGACACATGACGCACGAAGACCCTCCGTCCTCAGAATAACGGGATCCCGGTCCTGCTCTTGCTGAGGATTCCGGGCTGAGAGCACCTGGCGCACAAAGACCCCGGCCCAGCCCGGCCCGCAGTGGCGGGAGGGCACTCACACTGGGTCAGAGCTCCCGCCCCTCCTGCTCAGAGCCACGGGTGCTGCTTCCCAGAGCTGCAAACTCCTGTCTCCAATTCCCTCCCACTCACACCGCCTTCCTTTAGCCTCTCCTTTCCTCCCACCCACACCCCCAGCCCCTGAAGTGGCTCCACGTCCCCAGGAACCCCCTTTCTGACCGGGTACCTTCCTGCCCTGTCCTGCCCCCGCCCAGCTCACTCTGAACCCACTGCCCTGGCTCCCCCCGCTCCCTGCTTACAGACGCAGCTCGGTTGTGGCTCCCCCACCCAGGCAGACTTGACCTCCCCGCTCCCGTGGGCATAGACTCCGGAGTCACGCAGACCTGGGTTTGATCCAGCTGTGCCCCCTTAAACCTCCCCCCCATCACATGGATGCACAGATGCCCATGGTGCTGGGATTCGGGGGACATTAGCCCACCCTCCACCCAACAGCTATTGATCCCAGGAGGTTCCATGAAATAAGTTTGCAAAGCATCCAGCACAGTGGTTCTCAACCTGTGGGTCTCGACCCCTTTGGGAGTCGAATGACCCTTTCACAGGGGTCACCTAAGACCATCGGAAAATGCAGATATTTATATATCTGCATACATAACAGTAGCAAAGTTTCATGGTTGGGGGTCACCACCACATGAGGAACTGTATGCAAGGGTCGCAGCCTTAGGAAGGTTGAGAACCACTGATCCAGCACATAGTAGGTGCTCAGTACAGCTGCCTAGCTTGCATTAGAATCCCCCCATCCCTGTCTTACGCTCTACATTTTCAGCACCCTGAAGCCAGGATCTTGCTCTTCTTCACCCTTGTAACCCCTGGGCCTCTGGGCCACCGGGCCCACAGAGCAGAGCCCGCCATTTGAAGAGTAAATAAAACGCCTGGTGTCACTGCACCAGGGTCCTGTGCTCGCTGACAGCAGCGGTGAGCTGGGGGAGGGGTCCTAGGCCCTTGGGGGCTGCAGGTGTCCTCCACATGCAAGGACATGGCAGCCACTTTCAACGTGGCACCAACAGAGACGGTGCCAAGATTTGGGACGTGTGCCAGAGGCATCGTCCAGTTACTCCTGGGCAAGAGGTGGGGGCACAGGCAAGGGGACCATGGAGGGCGACTCCTGTGCGGTCTGTGGGAGAGGCCCCAGTTTGGAGCCGGTATCCAGCAAGTGAGCATGGAGTTTCCCTACTAGGATTACTGTCAGTGACACTGAGGGAATCACTTCGACTCTCCGGGGCTCAGTATTCACATCTGCAAAATGGGGGTGAGAGCATGCGCTCACACGGAGTGTAATGAGGATCGATCGCCTAAGAGAAAGCTTTGGAAGGGCTGGGTAATGTATAAAATACTACAAAACGGAAGCTATGAACACCATAAACATTTGTAAAATTGCAAAGCTGCAAAGTATCCTCAGAACGGTCACTCCAGGGCAGCTCCCAGTTGAGGGGGCACATGGCCGGTGCAGGCAGCCTGTGGGGGCAGCGAAGATGCACGGATGGATTCTGTGCCCACGATCCCGGTGACAGGATGGAGAGGTGGCCCAGCCCAGGCAGAGAGAAGTCAGGAGGCCCTGGGCCAACGCCCAGGTCGGCACTGACCTTTGTGTGACCTTGAGCGGTTGCTACCCCTCCCCGGGCCTCAGTGTCCCCCTTCTGTAAAGCGAGGGGCTGGGCTGGATCGCCCGCCATGACCCTGCCAGCTGTGGCCCTGCCAGCTGTGGCCGTGAGAAGCCCACCCCCCTCCTCCCTGTCATGCCCAGAAGCCAGTCTCCCAGCACCGCCCAGGGCGGCCAGCTGGCCACACCTGGGGAAAGGCCATGGGACGGGGAGGGGGGGAGGGAGGAGGCAGAGGAGGGACCCCACACAGGACTGTTTCAGATCTCGCCAGTCCCCCACCACGCAGCCTTCCTCCCCTGCCTCTGGCTCCTGGCTCCGGCTCGGCCAGGGTTAACTGGCCCACCGCTCCAGCTCCCAGCCCGGCAGGAAAATCAGAGAGGGGCTCAGAGCCTCCCCGCCCCCTCACCATCCCCAGCACAGCTGTCTCCCCGCATCCCAGCCGCCCCAGGATTACCCGGCTCCCAGGGGTCCAGAAGGAAGTGATCGCATTCTTGAGGGCCTTATGTCAGGCTCGCTGCTTCCCGCTCCAGCCCCAGCCCCCCGCCCCCTGCCCCGGCCGTTCTCCAGACCCCGAACCGCACGTCCCCCAGCCTGGCCCAGCAAGATTCCCGCTTCCCTTCTCTGAGTCTCAGTTTCTTCACCTGGAACATGGGGAGAGTTCCTATTTCAAGGGGGGCATTGAAGAGGCCTGTCTGAATATAGGAGGTGCGGGGCCCAGAACAATAGCCTTCTTTTTTTAAAAAATATATATATTTTATTGATTCTTTTACAGAGAGGAAGGGAAAGGGAGAGTTAGAAACATCGATGAAAGAGAAACACCGATCAGCTGCCTCCTGCACGCCCCCTACTGGGGATGTAACCACAACCAAGGTACATGCCCTTGATTGGAATCGAACCTGGGACCCCTTGATCCACAGGCTGATGCTCTATCCACTGAGCCAAACCGGTTTCAGCAACAATAGCCTCCTTTACCTCCGGGCTGCCCTGCCCTCCCGGGGGCTCTGTGCAAACTCACCTAATCCTCAGACAGGCCCCATCACTACCACCTCCGTTTTACAGACAGGGACCCGGAGGCACAGAGAGGCGGCGTGGACTGCCCACAGTCACACAGCGGCTACGGGACTCCAGCCAGGCCCTTCTCCCTCCCGCGTGCACAGGCTTCATCACACTCCGTGTCTGCTGGACACGGCCCCCACCTGCTCCCCACGCTGGGATCAGCCCCGTGTGAGGAGAGCCCGGGGTGAGGGGAGGGGTCGCAGCACAGCCATCGCCTGTGCCCCTGGAGCCACTGCTCTGCCTCCCTCGCTGTGTGGCCTCGGGGAAGGCGCCGCCCTCTCTGGTCGTGACTTTCTCTTGAAATATGAGCATCGGAACGGGAGGCGCTGGCGTGCAGGGGCCGGGCCACGGTGCTCTCCTGGGCTCTGGTGCCTACAAGCAGCTCAGCTCCCGGCGACCTGGGCAGAGCAGGAGGGAGGCTGGCGCCTGAGATGGAGCACGGGTACCTTGTCAGCGTGCCAATGGGAAGAAAGCATCCCTGGCAGTTCCTCACAAACTGGCTGACCCCTGCCACGACACGGGCTGGCCCGACACCGCCCCATGCCTTCTGCCGGTCCCCACCTGCCTCCTGTAAGCGCCCCCCGGGGGCTCAGTATGTCCCTCTGAGAAGTGGGAGCCCCAGACCGGAGGAGACCGGGTTCCTCCTGAGGCATCAGGCACCTCTCGGCATAAACCCAGGCTGGTTGTTTAACCCACAGACTGAATTCATGAATGGCAACCCCCGTCACCACCACCTCCATTGGCATCACCATGTCCCCGCCATCAACTGCACCCGCGTCAGAAAGGCAGCGACCCGCCATCTTTATCATATGTCACACATGCGACCGTTGTCACCCGAAGCTATTGCATAAGGACTTTCTTCTACACATTTTTTAAAATAATTTTTTTCTTTTTTTATATATTTTATTGATTTTTATAGAGAGGAAGGGAGAGGGATAGAGAGTAAGAAACATCAATGAGAGAGAAACATCGATCGACTGCCTCCTGCACACTCCCCACTGGGGATGTGCCCACAACCAAGGTACATGCCCTTGACCGGAATCGAACCTGGGAACCCTCAGTCCACAGGCTGACGCTCTATCCACGGAGCCAAACCGGTTTCGGTTCTTCCACACATTTTTACTCAGAACCTCACTGGGTCAAGCACTGTGCTGGCAGCTCTCCAGGCACCTCCCCATAACCCTCACCACAAGCCCAGTCCCAGGCCTGCCCCTAGCAAGTAGGGTCTCTTCTTGTACCCACTTTACAGAGGCAGAGACTGACTGACGGGTTTCTTGAATCTCTCCTGACAGTGGTGAATAGAGAGAAGAGAGAAACGCAGGCTTGTCTGACTCCAACGCCCATCTTCTTAAACACCAGCACCCCAAAACCACCGCAAAATTGCCCTTCTTTTCTCCACCCAATGGGCAACCAACATCAGCACCGTGTTATCATTCCTGCCACCACCAGCGCCCTGCCCTGCACTGCCGAGACCCATGTCCCCGCCAGCACCAGCATCATGTTCAGATTCGGCTCGGCCAACACACACCAAAGATTAAAGAGTAAGCCTGGCCCCTGGATTTCTCCATCAACAGGACCACCCCTTACTCCCCCGAATCTTGCCCGCCCCCCCATTGTACAAAGGATGCCTGGGGAGGACCCATCATTCTCCTCGTGATGGTGGGGAGGGAATGGCCAAAAGACCAGGCCTTTGTTTGAAGTAAATTTTTATTCAATCATTTTTTCATGCCTTCGTTCAACCAGCATTTCCTGGACACCACCCTCGAGGTGAGCCACTGGGGTGCACAAGGAAACAAAGTGGAAACAAGGCCGACCCAGGTGGCGCCAGGAGGGGACGCGTCAAGTAGACCATTACAGGAGCGGCAGCACCACAGGAACAAGGGGGATGGAGTAACCGGACCTGCTCTGGGACATCCAAAAGGACTTCCTAGAGGAGGTAATGGTGAAGCTGAGACCTGAGGGACGGAGTCAGGCAAAAAGGGAGAACGCGTTGGGGTTGCTGGGAAAGAGTTCTGGTGGAGGACACAGCACGTGCAAAGGCCCTGAGGTAGGAAAGGTGCCTTGCCTTAGAGAAACTGAGGGGAACACAACATGACTGGTCCAAGATGGCACGGGCAGGTGGGGGTGACCAGCCTCGGGGAGAGGGAAGGAGGGTCGTGGTGGGGAGCAGGGGATGGCATGGCGCAGAGTAGGCCCTCAGTCCAGAGGAAAGGGCATGGGCCGCCCAGCGTGGGGCCCAGAGGAAGCGCCCGAGCAGATGGGGCTGATGAAATGCGATAGACGGTTCTCAGCGGTTACGCAGGGAGAATCGATTGCTCGGGCTGTGCCGCCCGGCACAGAGACACGAACCCTGAAATGTCAGGCCTGCGATCTGAAGGCATCACCCATAGCCGATGAGCAAGCACAGCCGCCACGGTGCAGGCAAAGATGGGAAATAAAAAGACACCCCAACACCCCCAGATGGGAACAGGGTGCCCCGAAGGTGCTGGCGGGGCACAGGCTCTAGTGTATGCCAAGGGCTCAGCTCCCAGGGACGCAGAGGCCGGGCCAAGCTCCGAGAGTGTCAGCTGATGCGCTTTGAAACATGCAAATCAGGAGAGAGAAGGGGCTCCCAGAGACTGTCCCCCCCCCCCACACACACACACAGTGGCAAATGAAGGGCAGGGCTGGAGGAAGGGAAGAGGCAGGGAGTGTGCAGGGAGGGCGGAGGAGGGCCTGTGCTAACCCCAACACCCTGCAGAGCTGGCCTGTGCCTGTCTCCCAAAAACATCTGGGCCAGCAGGGACAGCACCCCAAAACCACGTTTTCTGGGAGCCTACCCTGGGCCAGGCATTTCCCCACACCCCACTGGAAAAGCTGGCTTCGCCTTCAGAGCGGGTGTGGTCGTACAACAGGAGACCTGGGTCCCAGTGAGGTCTGGACCTGGGTGCCCCACACCCTGGAGCTATGACGACCACGTACCTGCCTGGCTCCGGGGGGCCCTCTGCGCTCTCCACCCCGGTCCTCACCACCGCTGACCCTCTAAGCACATCGCCATCTTCATGTTACAGAGGGGAAACTGAGGCTCTCAGGGAGGGAGCTCGGCCAGAGTCGTCCTGCCAATAGGAGACCAGCTGAGATTTGTGGTCTGTGCCCAAATAGAGGGTCTGCACCCAGATCCCTCACTCGCCAGGCTCACGGTGGCAAGGAAAACTCTCCAAGCACACAAATGTCCAGCACAGGGAAAGGGTCACACGTGTCTACACACACACACACACAAACACACATGTGCGCGCACACACACACACACACACACACACACAGCAGATCAGTCTGCCCAGAGGGATACAGCGCCAGAGTGCTTCCACATACAGCAGCCACTCATGCCACCCTCTCACCTGTGCATGGGCACACGCACACAGAGAGCACAGACACAGCATTTGTGCGCCCACACTGACCCACAGGAACACACGCAAACACGTCCTTCTGTTTAGCCCTCCTGCCTTCACACACCCCCAGCCTGAAGAACCCTGCATCATGTGGGTTACATGCAGGCTCATATGTGATCTGCGGCAACAGGCTGGGCATGTGGCACCACGCAGACCGAAGCGAACAGCCTGTGTGCGCCTCAGTGTGTCCCCTGTGACCCGTGTCTGCTCACGTCTGCACATGTCTGCTCCCTGCGTGCTGTCTCTCATCTGAGAGCCCTTCCCCAGGGGCAGTGATGGGCCCGAAAGACTGTGCCCAAGGGTCCAGCCTCAGTCCCCAAGGAGAAGGGACCTCAACTGCCACCGAGCCGGCCAGGCCCTGAGCCCAGAGCCTGGGAGACCAGTGGTCGCTGCTCCTGCTGCATCAAGAGAGCAGCGCCACCTGCTGCCGGCTTCTGGAACTTCCCGTCAGAGAACACATGTCTGGCCCTGGGCTGACTTTGGGGAAGGACCAGGTCATGGCACCATCCTGAGAACAAGCTGGGGCTGCAGGGCACCCCAATGGCAGCGTCTAGAACGAGGCTCGTGGTCAGAACTCTGGAAGGTTCTCCCCCAAGCTGGAGACCCCTCTCCTTAAATGGATGGGGCAACGGAGGCCAGAGTCAGAGAGTGAGGAGACCCACAGCTTGCCCCAGGAAGAGGGGGCGTGGCAACCTTACAGGTGGAGTGTTTTCCTCAGACGCCTCCTTTTGCTCCACGTCCGTGTGAGAAGGTGGGAGACTCATTTGGGGGCCGTGTGGTGGCGCCAGAGGCTGGCAGCCTGGGTGAAGCCGCAGAGACACGCTGGTCCCTGCCCTGGGCAGGAAGGCCCACTGGACGCATGGATCATGCATCCACACGGATGCACACACACTGCACCCTGCCAAAGGGGCGGCAGAGCTGGGCAGGCCAGGCTGGAAGGCACACGATGGGGAGGCCCTGGCTGCCTCTGGCTCGGGCTCCAGCCCCCCTCATCCTGGAGGCCTGCTGAATGCAGGAGGGGAGCAGCCTCAGAGGAGAGACGACCTGGCCCCCAATTTACAGACGGGCAGACTGAGGCCCAGGCGGAGGGGTAACCCCTGAGGTCACAGGGACCAATGGCCAGCTAGAACTGGCCCCTGCAATTGGTCCTCTGTCCCCGCCCAGAGCTCTTGCCCTCAACATGGTGGGCCCTTCACGCCCTCGGGTTCTGAATTACCCTCTCTTAAAGGGTCTGGCAGGCCTTCCCTTCCCCACCTCCTACCCCCACCCCCATTTTGGGTTTTCCGCCCCCTCTGAACCCTGGCTTTCCAAAGCTCCAGGGATCTTGCCCTGAACACACTGGATCCCTCCGGCTGTGGGGAAAAGACCTCCTAAAAGGACTCACAAAAGATAAAGGCCAGACTCTCTTGAGAGCCCACCCAATGACAAAGCTCAGAACTCACCGTTTTGCCACAATCCAAACCAAACCGATGGCAAAGCATCTGGATCACGACTCCACGTCCCCGTGGCCCCTGTGTCAATCACTGTCCCCTCGCCACCCCCACATCCTCGGCCCCTCCCTGGGAGAGTATTCATTCCCGCCCCATCAGCCTCAGGCTGGGTCACGTGACTGGCTGTGGCCAATGAAATGTGAGCACAGGGGCCAGGGCCAGCCCCGGGGAAAGCTTTAAGAGTCATTGTGGCCGAAACTGGTTTGGCTCAGTTGATAGAGGGTCGACCTGCGGACTGAGAGGTCCCAGGTTCGAATCCCGTCAAGGGGCATCTATCTTGGTTGCGGGCACATCCCCAGTGGGGGGGTGTGCAGGAGGCAGCTGATCCATGTTTCTAACTCTCTATCCCTCTCCCTTCCTCTCTGTAAAAAATCAATAAAATATATTTTCTAAAAAAAAAAGAGTCACTGTGGGCTTTGGTGTCGCTCCTGCCCCTCTGCTGCGAGAGTCCCAGGTTTAAATAAGACCTGCTTTGGCCGCCTTTAGCGGGAGAAGGAAATGTGGGTTTTTGTGAACCTCTAAGATTTTGGGGATGTTTGTCACAGCCACCTCTTGATTGCTGACTGATACAGCAGGCAGCCTTTTCACTGTGTTTACAGCGGGCCAGGCACAGTTCTGAGCAGTTCTGGGGTACCATCTCCTTGAACCCTCACAGCACCCACAGTAGACAGCTCCTGTTGCTCACCCTGTTTTACCCATCAGGTTAGGAAAGCTCGGATAGGTCACGCCTCAGGTCCAGGGCGGTGACCGGAAATGCTGGGGTCCGAACCCAACCCCTCCGTTTTACCAATGGGGAAGCTGAGGCTCTGGGAGGAAACGCCACTGGCAAAGTCACCCCGCTAGACGCCAGTCCCTCCGTGCCACAGCAAGTCGTACGGGGAGCAAGACACCAAGTCCCCCATTTTGAGCCCCCCCCCCCCCCCCCCCCCCC
>PVJN01023563.1:0-32018 GCA_004026805.1 Lasiurus borealis | reverse complement strand
TATGTCCATAGTATACACACATACACACACACACACACACACACACACACAAATACCCTTTCACAAACACAAGCATGTAGACTTGCATTGAATTTAGAGATTTTCATATCCAGAGATGTTCTGGAAATTTATGTCTATAACATGGAATTTTACTATCCATGAATATGGTGTCTCCATTGCTTTAGGTTTTCTTTTATGTGTGTTAATTAAGTTTTAAAATAACATTCACTGTAAGTCCATTATCTTTAAGTAATGTTAGATTTGTTCTTAGGCATCTTGTGGATTTTGTGGGTTTTTTTGCGGGGAAGGGGGGGGCAATATAAATAACTTTTCAAAATTTGTCGTTGGATAGCTTGTTGCAGTTTTGTAGGACCACAATTGATTTTTGTATGTGTATCTTAAAGCTTATCAATCTTCCTTAATGTTTTTATTAGTTCAAAATAATTTTAGATTTTCTACTTAGACATTATATAATCCACAAAGTATGGTGAGCTTTGGGTTTTGTTCTGTCCAATCTTTATGTATGCTATTTTTTTTTCTCTTACCATGCAGTCAGTGACCTTCAGCACAATATTAAATAGGTGTGGTAATAGGGAGTTTCTTTGCCTTATCCCTGACTTTAATGATGTTTTTCCTATAGTTTCAAATTAATTATGATGTTTGCTGTAAGCTTTTTATTGGGTTAAGGAAATTTCTATTTCTGATTACTGTGAGTTTGTTGCTAGGATTGTTATTGTTGTAATCAAATGATTTTTCTGCATCCACTGAGATGATATAAGGATATCTTATCTATTAATCTGATGAATGGCATGGATTGTCCAAGTTAAATTATTCATTCTTTGGATCAACATAACTTTATCTTGAAGTTGTATTGATATATCTGAACAAATTGTTAGATAGACTCTGCTAAAATTTTAGATAGCTACCTGAAATTCATACCTGAGATTAATCATATTTGATATAGAAATAATTTTCCTTCTCAAATTGTTCTTGTCTGATTTCTATTTTTAGGTTATGTTAGCCTTATAAAATGAACAAGAGAGCCATGTTTCCTCCCCTTACCTGTTTTGGCTCTAGAATAGTTTATATAATACAAGGATTACCTGTTTCTTATATAATTAGTACAAATCACTTTTAAATCACCCTTGCCTTAGGTTTTGCTTTCTTCGGTTTTATTTGGTTTTCTAGGTAGATTTTATACTGTTGATTCAAATTTTTTAATGGTTATAGTTATGTTTGGTTTTCTATTTCTTCCTGAGTCAGTTTTGGTAAATTATATATTTTTTCTATGAATCTTGTCTATTGTCAATGAGCTCTCAGTTTTATTGGTATAAAATTGTTTTGATTGAACTCTCCTAGTTTAAAAATCTTTTACATGCATAGTTTTATCCTTTTTTCATTCTTAATGTTTGTGCTTTTCTTTTTCTTTATAAATTTTGATGTAGAACATTTTACTATTTTTTAGTTCTAAATATTTTCCAACTTTAGTTAGAATTCTTCTGTGGACCGTTAGTTATTTTGATGTATGCCTTTTAATATCCAATATATTCTATAGGCTTATTTCTAGTTTTATTTTAATGGAGAATGAGTGTAATTGATACTAGTTTTCTGGCATTTGTCACTATTTGCTGTTTGGTTTTGTACTAGCTCAGTTTTTATAAGTATTACAAGTTTATTTTTTTATTTTTTTAAATAAATCTTCATTGTACAGATTATTACAGTTGTTCCTCTTTTTGTCCCCCATAGCTCCCTTCCACCAGTTTCCACCGCACCCTCTGTCCTTAATCTGTCATCATCCATAGGTGTACGATTTTTGTCCATTCTTTTCCCGCACCCTCCACACCCTTTCCTCCGTGAGAATTGTCAGTCCACTCCTTTTCTATTCCCGTGATTCTATTATATTTTGTTCATCAGATTTTTTACTCACTTGAGTTTTAGATTCACTTGTTGATAGATATCCATTTGTTGTTCATAATTTTTATCTTTACCTTTTTTTTCTTCTTCCTCTTCTTAAAGAGTACCTTTCAGCATTTCATATAATACTCATTTGGTGGTGATGAACTTCTTTAGTTTTTTCTTATCCGTGAAGCTCTTTATTTGACCTTCAATTCTGAATAATAGTTTTGCTGGGTAGAGTAATCTTGGTTATAGGTTCTTGTTATTCATCACTTTGAGTATTTCTTGCCACTCCCTTCTGTCATGCATCATTTCTGTTAAGAAATCAGCTGACAATCGTATGGGTGCTCCCTTGTAGATAACTGTTTTTCTCTTGCTGCTTTTAATATTCTCTCTTTTTCTTTTGCTCTTGGAATTTTAATTATGATGTGTCTTGGTGTGGTACTCTTTGGATTCTTTTGGTTTGGGGTTCTATGCATTTCCTAGACTTGTAAGTCTGTTTCTTTTACCAGGTGGGGGAAGTTTTCTGTCATTATTTTTTCAAATAGGTTTTCAATATCTTGCTCTCTCTTCTTCTGGCAGCCCCATAATTCTGATGTTGATATGCTTGAAGTTGTCCCAGAGGCTCCTTCTGCTATCTTTATATTTTTGGATTCTTTGTTCTTTTTGCTTTTCCAGTTCCATGTTTTTTGCTCCTTTATATTTCAAATCTTTGACTTTATTCTTGAGATCCTATAATCTGCTGTTGGATCTCTGTATATTATTTTTTATTTCAGTCAGTGTATGCTTAATTTCTAGTTGGTTCTTTTTCATATCTTTGAGGGTCTTACTAAATTTATTTACGGTTTCTAAAAAATTCTTGAAAAACCTTATAACCGTGGTTTTAAACTCTATATCCAATAGTTTGCTCTCTTCCATTTCTTTCATTTGTGATTTGTTTCTTTGTCTCCACATTTTGGCTGCTTCCCAGAGTAGATAGAGTGGCCTTGTGTGCTAGGTGTCTTATAGAGAGCCCAGTGGCTCAGCCTACCCAGTTACCTGAGGTGGACACTCTTGGTGCACCCCTTTGTGGGCTGTGTGCACAGTTTTGTTGTAGTTAAGCCTTGATTGTTGTTGGTATCACTGGGAGGAATTGACCTCCAGAGGTCAATTGACTATTAGGATCAGCTGTGTCTACGATGCGAGAACTTCTATGCTGAACACACCCTTATGAGGCAAGGACTTTCTTCAATGGAGCTTTGGTGCTCACTGAGTGTGCTCCCTGAGTGTATCTCTTATGGATCTGAGGAGTTGTAATCTGGATGGTCCCACTCTGACCACTGGGTACACTGGCTCTTGGATCTCCAAGGATGTGTTAATTTAGCCTCTGCCTGAGGTCACCCAGCAGGAGCTATGGAGAGATCTGCAGATTCCTCTTGTTTGTTTGGGTTTTGGAGGTGCCCATATGAGGCCCAGCTAGGAAGCAATCCAAGCTTCTTTGGGGCCTTGCTTGGACATTCTTTTGGATGTTCTGCGTCTCTCTGCCCAGTTGTAGTTTGTCAGGTAATTTTAGATTGCAAAGGGCCAGGCCATTCATATGCAAAAGCCTCTGCACACAGCTTGGGTGGGGCAGCGTCTCAGGGAATTAACAGGGCGGAGCAAAAGCTATGGCTGATCCTCAGCCCTGTCCTAAGAGGCCCCCAGGTCTCAGTGTTCCTCGGGAATCACTGGAAGCACTTCTGAGGGAAAGCTGCCCTTGAGTTCTGCCCGATGCCAGACAGTCCAGCTTCTCCCTGTATGAGTCTCAGTCCACAGAGCCTTGCCCGGAACTGGAGGTCAGAGCCATCGGGAACTTCTGTCTCCTTCCTGATTGAAAAAGACAGCTGTGTGGTCAGTTGCCAGTCCTTTCCATACATGAACCTCCATACCTCTGCACTTTACTTCCATACCTCCTCTGAGTCTCCGTGTGCTTTTCTCTTCCCTTCTAGTTGTAGAATTTCTACTCAGCTAGCCTTCCTGTAGTTCTGGATGATGTCCATTTTGTCTTTTAGTTGTAGTTTTTTTTGTTTTTGTTTTTGTTTTTACAGAGAGGAAGGGAGAAAGATAGAGAGTTAGAAACATCGATGAGAGAAAGACATCGATCAGCCGCCTCCTGCATGCCCCCTACTGGGGATGTGCCTGCAACCAAGATACATGCCCTTCATCAGAATTGAACCTGGAACCCTTCAGTTCACAGGCCAATGGTCTAGCCACTGAGCCAAACCGGTTTCGGCTAGTTGTAGTTTTGAAGTGGTTGTGCGAGGCAGCAATTTCAGGTGTTTACTGATGCCACCATCTTGGTTTCTCCATTATTACAGGTTTATTGAAAAGAATATGTTTTTTTCTAATTTTGGGTGCAGGATTCTATATATGTTCATAAGGTTAAACTTGTTAACTGGTTCAAGTATTTTATATTCTTACCAGTTTTATTTCTCTGTGATATATTACCTTTTATGTAAAAATTCTTAATATGATATTAAATTATTAATTTTTCCCTGTAATCATCAATATCTTCACATTGTAGCTAAGTTGTTATTTAGAATTGTTATTCCAGGCCGTTTTCTATATAAGTTAATAAATTTAAAAAATTTTTGATTGTTTTTAATTATATTAATACTAGGGCCCCAAATTGAACCCTCTCCAATCTGGAATCCCTCAGAGGAGCCCTCTCCAATCTGGGAGTTTCTGTCTGTCTTTGCAATCATATGAGCGAATTGTCTGAGTCCTCAACCCAGTTTGGTTTGCTGCTCACAGAGTAAGAGAGGCATTCCCCTCCCCCCCCCCCCCTTTGCTTCATTGGTAGAGATTTCCTGGAAGCTTTAGGATATCTTCCCTTTAATTTTTCCTAGACACTCTGATTTTACTTATGTCTCTCACCTTTGCTTTCCCTCCAACCCCCACTGCAACAGTAACTTGCTCCAGGCTCACTTTGCTCTAGTGTCTAGGAGATATATCTGCCACCAGAACTACTATTCCCATAATTCCTGGTGCTCCCTGGGCTCTGGGATTTCCCTTCCTGCTCTCTCCATCCCACAGCCTCCCACTCTGCCAAATCCTCCAAACCGCCAGCTCTCTCCCTTGCTGCTCTTTGTCTGGTGGCTTGAGAAGCCAAGTTCCCCAAGCCACTCCACTCTCCGCCTGTTCTCCCATTCTACTCTCTGCCTGGTGCATGTGTATGTAAATTTAACTGCCATCTTTGTCAGTTGCATTTGCATACTCACTCCTGATTGGCTGGTAAGCGTAGCGGAGTTACAGAAAATTTACATGTTCTCTTTTATTTTATAGGATAGCTTCCTTAATTTTATTTTGTTTAACACCTGCTTCAAGTATCTTTTCTGTCCCTTTTTAATAGTTTAGTGTCCTTATGTTTAGATATATCCCTTTAAAACAGATTATTGCTGATTTTAAAAAGTTATTTCTGGCCAGATATCTATGTTGATTGGAGCATTGTTCCATACACCCAAAAATCATGGGTTTGATTACCGGTCCAGGGCACATATCCGGGTTGCAGATTCGTTCCCAGATCAGGGCATGTATGGGAGACAACTAGTCAGTGTTTCTCTCTCACATCAATGTTTTTCTCCTCTTCCTTTCCCATCCTCTCTCTAAAATAAATTTGAAAAAGCATATCCTTGGGTGAGGATCAAAAAAATAATGTTGATTTTGGTTTTATTTGTCATGTAATATGATAGTGCTGTCTATTAATAGGTGAATCTAGTTTTATGTATTCCATGATTGTAGATGTATTTATTTCTACTATGCTTTCTTGTGCTATTTACTCTAGGTTTTGCTTTTTTGTTTACATACATGCTTGTGTTTGTTTTTTCCCCCCCTCTTTTCTGCCTTCTCTTGGCTTGGTCAAATTTAGTTTTATTTTTTTGTTACTTCTTTGGAGTTATACATTCTATTTCAAATATTTTAATGTTTATCTTAAATTTTTTTAATTTATAATTTACCTAAAATCTAGTGTTAATGTTTCCTACCATATTCCTAATTAAAACAAGAAACTTAGTGTATTTTATATCTTACAAAAATTAGCTCAGAATGGATCAAAGATCTGAACGTTACAGCTAAAATTAATATTGGAAGGGAACATAACTTGAAGCTTGTCACATTGGATTGGGCATTGATTTCTTAGATGTGACACCACACAACAGGCAGCTAAAGAAAAAATAGATACATAGACATCCGCAAAAAAAATTTTGTGCATTAAAAGACAGTCATCTTGCCCTAACTGGTTTGGCTCAGTGGATAGAGTGTCAGTCTTCAGACTGAAGAGTCCCAAGTTCAATTCCAGTCAAGGGCATGTACCTTGGTTGTGGGCACATCCCCAGGAGGTGGTGTATAGGAGGCATGTTTCTCTCCCATCAATGTTTCTAACTCTCTATCCCTCTGTCTTAAAAATTCAATAAAATATGTTTAAAAATAAAAAGTCATTTTAGTGAAAAGGTAACCTATAGAATGGAAGAAAATAGTTGCAAATCATGCATCTGATGAGTGTTAATATCCAGAATATAGAAAAAACACCTATAATTCACTAACAAGTAATCTAATTCAAAATGAGCAAAGGACTTGAATAAACTGAAGAAAATATACAAATGGCCAACAAACACATGAAAAGATGTTCAGCATCACTAGTCAAGATGTTCAACATCACTAGTCAAATGCAGATGAAAACCATAATGAGATACTACCTCATACCCATTAGAATGGCTACCATGAAAAAGAACAGACAATAACAATTGTTGACAAATAAATAGAAAATTAGAACTCTTATACGCTGTTGATGTGAATATAAAATTCTATAACCTCTCTGGAAACAGTATGGCAGTTCTTCAAAAATTTTAAAATAGAATTACCATATGATCTAGGAATTGCACTTCTAAATACATACTCCATAAAACTGAAGGGAAAGATTCAGAGAGATATTTGTACACTATGTTCAGTAGCAGCATTATTTACAACTAGAGACCTGATGCACAAAATCGTGCACAGGTGGGTCCCTCGGCCTAGCCTGCAGGATCAGGCCAAAACCAGCTCTTCAACATCTCCCAAAGGGTCCCAGATTGCGAGAGGGTGCAGGCCAGGCCAAGAGAACCTACCAGTGCACGATCAGGTCTGGGGGAGGTTGGAAGGCCGGGGAGGAACCGAGGGAGGGTTCTAGGGTGTGTCTGGCCTGTCACGCTCAGTTCCCCTCAGCCAGACCCCAGCAGCAATCTAACCTTCCAGTTGGAGTATCTGCCTCTAGTGGTCAGTGCACGTCATAGCGACTGGTAGGCCAGTCGACTGTCTGCCCCCTGAGGACTATAATTTTAATTTTGTGCCTAATAAAGTTAGTGGGCCAGCTTATAAGATAAGGACCCGGAATTAGTACCAGGAGTAATTAGAGAGTCTTGGACTCTTTTTTTCCTAGGCTGTCTTAAGCTGGGGGCGATGAAGCCACATTGGGGTTCCGTTGACCTTGACTGCTGTGGAAGTGGTGCTTTCCAAGTAGGAGTCAGTCCTTAGGTGGCAAATTTCTTTACCCAAGAAGAGACACCAGGGTCGAAGGGATGGACCGGATCAGAAGTTGGTACAGGCAGGGCGTCTCAGATGTGCTTCTAGATTGCTTCCTGCGTAGACTGTAAAGCCTGTAAGAACTTGAATGAAGACTGGTTATGGATTTCAGCTTTCCTAGATTGGGTAGGTCAGAGTCTGGAAGAGTCACTAGAATCTGTAGAAGCCCCACTGGTTTTAGGGCAGCCTCCAGGGCTGCTTCATCTGTGGCGACCCCTCACCTTGTAAATAGCACTATGTACATGAGCCATTGTAAATACACACCTGCTATCAGCATAAATTGTTACTGTTTTTCTTTTGTCTGCTAGAGAGCCTGAAACTGGGTGGCTCAAGTGTTTGACATCCAGTGCTCTAGTGTGTTCTGGAGTAAAGCCTCCACCTCATGTGGGGCAGTTAGGATTAGTTCCTGCCTTAGGATTAATTTATTTGCTTTTCTGATAAGCATAGCTGTGGCTGCTACCATCTGGAGGCAAGTATGTCACCCACATGCAAAGGGGTCAAGTCTTTTGGACAAACAGGCTACTGGCCTTCTCTAAGGGCTGAGACTTTGGGTGAATATCTCTTTGGCTATGCCCCTTGTCTCACATACATAGAGGTGGAAAGACTTAGTTACATCTGGTAGAGCTAGTTGGCCCATCATCCTTACTCTGCTCATGTCTAACTGTCTAATATGTTACCTCAAGGATCCCGGTTCTGAATTCTTTTGGGGAAAATGGATGTTGAATTTCTAATGTAGCTGCTTCGTGCCGAGGAGGGACAGAGTTTCCCTTCAGAGCCAAGAGATCCTTGCTGTCTGTCAGAGGGATGATGAGGCCTGGGCACAGAAGGAGGCGGGCTTGTGACCTGGCAGAGAGAAACTGTAACAAATGGTCCAGGGGAAGGGAAAGAAAACATTTCAGTTTTAATAACCTCCATTGAAATAGAATTTTTCTCCTCAAAATTACCTCTGTGTATATTAAAAGAGCCAAATTTACCTGTTGTATTAATTTGGCCAGATTATTTGCATAAACACAACAAGAATGATAACCAACTACCTTTGCCGGAATTTCATGATTGAATCTTAGTGTGCCCATAGGGCTAGGACGCCAAGCCAGCCATCCAGCTGCTGTCCGGCCTTGCCTGCAGTGTCTGCTGAGTTAGGTGAATCCCTCACCTGCAGTGACTCCACCGGGGCCCACGCCCTAGCTTTTAAGGCCCATCTCAGTAGCCCTCCTCCTACTCATTGCAGCCCAGAGTGCTTGGCGGTTCAGCAGGGACACAGAGACGTCCTTATTGCTCCCCTTCTACTCTGACCAACCGCCAGTGATGGCAGGGCATGGGCCTGATGCTGCAGTGCCAGCCATTTTCAGGGCTCCCAAGCAGGATACCAGGCTTTTCCTTGGCACTCTTATTGGCTTCAAGTCTTCAGAGTTCAGACGGGGCTCTTTAAAACAAGGCATTCCAGTCAAAGTTTCCAGTCAATAAAACCATTATTAGAAACCAGTCTTATTGAATTTATGCAAAGAAATGTATTGCCATGATTTAGTAAGCATTGCCAAATTTCGGAGGAATTATATAAGGAGAAAAATATACTGACCTGCTTTAAGATCTTCTGATTTTCCTTGTCAGTCCTTTCTATGGATTCTTCAGAGTAATATAACTGTCTTCAATTGACAAGGGGAAATTCATAATGTGTCTATATCTAAATAGACAATTATAGCTCTCTTAGTAGTAGGGTTCCCCCTACTTGACTTGTCCTTAAAATTTCATATGGTCTCTTGGAGGGGTGACATGCCCGCTGAGAAAGGACTAAGGGAGCTTTATTGCTTTACAGGGTCTTACATGTCACAGGACCTCACGGGTCTATAATTCATGTAACAAAGGGCTGGTACTCACCACTTTCCTCTGTTTCAAACAGGCCTTCCCCAGTTTCCTAGAGTTGAGGTTTGTGCCACACCTGACATGGATATGGCCACACAGGCCTGCAAGACAGTATACAGGCTGCCAACTGTCTTTCAGTAGATACCAAAACCAGATGGGTATTTTCCTTGCCCTTTTGGCAACTGCATTCAAATCTGTAAGGTTCATGCAATATTATTAACACAGTGAAGTACAATATTGGCGCGGCCACCTTAGGTAGCCAAATCTTCTGCTACCATATATGACATATGGTAGGGCCATACAAATACCTTAGGGAGATGACTAAGGTCTATTCTTGACCTTCTCACACAAAGCAAAATTGTCTTTGTCTTTCTGGAGTTATGTCCATGAAGATGCAAGCATTATCTAAGTCTATTATACAGTTTTCTGCAGGCCACTGTCAGGGCTGTGCATGGTGGCCAGTTCTTCTTTCTAGCCACAAACACGGCCTGTCTAATTTCTGAAAATTTATTCTGGCATGGGAGAAAGTTGTTTTGCTGTAACAGGCAGCTTAACCCTACATAACTGGGCATGGACATCTGCCTAGAAAGCCATAATTAATAAGTTTAACATGCGGCCTTAGGTCCTTCCTAGCCAACAGGGTCTCTGCCATCCCTTCAGTCAGACTCCTCCTCTCTTGGAGAATCTCAAAGTCCTAAAAGCTCCCCTGTCCAGGTAGAGTACCTTTCCTTTGCTCTTTGCCTTTAAGCTGCCAGTCCAAAACTGACAGAGTTGCAGTTAGAAACAGCTCTGCGTATTGCAAAGCGCTTCTGTGGCAGTGGCGTGGGTATTAGTCCCCTTTGAGCAGCGACCTGGCCTCTCCCAAGGGAGTGCACTGGAAAGGGATCTCAGCCCCCCAACACCAGCAACAACAGGTACATTTGCAAACAGGGAGCTTTCACTAGCTCTGTCTGCTGCTTTTACAGATCCTGGGCTCGCTGCTCTTATTTCTGGGGCTGCAGGCAGGCTAGTAGCAGTCACTGGCTTCTGGTTTAAATGCTGCAGCCAACAAGCCAAAGGCCTAAGTCTTGTAATGCTTATTGTAAAATGCTCATTGCTCACTGGGCAGCAGCGGGGCAGCTAGATTAATTATGCTTGCAGAAAATTTGCAACCTTCAATGTAGTGAAGTTCTGGTAAGACACCTGGACCACACCCGTTTGGCAGCAGAGCAGTCTGCAGCCAGTAAAAATCAACATAATCTCTCTCTCTCTCTCTCTCTCTCTCTCTCTCTCCCTCTCTCTCTCTCTCTCTCTCCTTCATAACTAACTGCCGACACCTTCCCTTCCCCCTTTTTCTGCATTAACCATTTATTCTGTTCTGAAACAAGGCAAATGGTCTGAGATCCTGTATATTTAGGCTTTTTGCATTTAAGGATACTTTTTTCTTTCTGTAGCCATTGTTTTCCCTCATAGATTTTTATTCTAAGTCTCTAGACTCCTAGAGGATCTTAAATCCTCTTCCTTTACCACTCTTCATTTCTCCGACCATTCCCGTTCCCCAGTCCAGTTGCTTGTCTCCCTTTCCTATAGTGAGTCAGAGGAAGACAATCCTACAGAAGAAGGGAGAAATAGAAACAGTGGGAGCTTCAGAAAAAACTATCACTTACCACTGCAGTAATCCTCCCTTTCGAAGGCCGGGGTCCAACCTGTGGAGAAAAATGACTCTTAATCAGCCTGGAAAGAGAGCGGATGAGAATAAGGGTGTGTAGTGAGATTTCTTAGGAACTGAAAACCTGACTGGCCTCCTGAAAGAAAAATTCTTTAATCCAGTTACAGATGCTGTCGGAATCAGGATGAGGGAGGAAGGGAAAGACCAGGTTATGTCCTCTATGAGGATCCTAATAACTGAAAACAGCAAGTCAAACAAAATACACAACTACGAAGACAACAGACCAAACAAGACACACAACCAGGGTTAATGGAGTCCATAAACAGTTAATAGTAACTTCAGCCTTAGTTCTGCCTCAGGTGGCTCATTTTGGACTATGATGTCATAGTCAGGGACAGGGCCTGTAAATCTCTCCGCCCTGCAGAGCTGTAAGCCCTGTCCCTGGAAGTCTCCGACCACCAAAAGAGATAAAAAAAACCATAAATAAAAGTTCTTTGTTATTTGAAATGTCACAAATTTATACCTTTAAATTAACCCTAGAACTTCAAAATATTCAATTTAATATATCAAATTCACAAATCAGAGCAAACTGAAACCCTTACTTATACAAAATTAGAAAATTTTATTAACTAAGTGGGCTGATTCTCTCTCTCATGGAGAGCAAAAGACTCTGAGAAAAAGAATTCTCAGTAGCTGCTAAAGACTTTTCCATTCTATCACAGAAGGTCCGCCCTATCTTTAAACAAATGAAACAATAGAAAGATATAACGAATACTCTCCTCTATACAGCCAGAAGGCACAAAGTGGCCTTCGCTTCACACAGACCAGTAAATGAGCAAATAATTATAACAAGACAGACAAACATCCAAACTCACACTCTCTCAGTAGAATAGCCCAGACTGGAACTGAGCAGATAATCGAAACAATGCCCAACTCTCCAGATGGGCTTGGGGGCACTCCGGGCACCCATGCCCCAGAACGGAATTCTCGACCAACGTCTTGATGAGAACCTACCGGAGGAGTTAAGACTGCGTCCAGTCCCTCTTCTCAGTAGCAAATTGGCTAGTCCCACACAAACAGCAGAGTGAACTCATAATTCCGTAATCAAATCTGAATTCATTCACCTGAAAGTCCCACATTTATATACCAGCTAGTCCGAGTTTTTTACTTCTACCAGATATTTACCCAGTTTAAATAGTCCATCTGATTCCTGATTAATTTGCCTGAAAAAGCCGATGGCTTCCAAGGAGTGATCAAGCTCCCCTTCCACTCACTTGGAGTGGGCTGAACTTATGGGGCCCCTACCTTATTGATTCTGTTGACAGGTCCAGAGTGTCCGTCCACTCTCTCCAGATGCTGGATCCTGGGCTGGGGTCCGGGAGCGCCTGGAGTCCCCCAGTTCAGTTCTGCTAAATCAGCAGAGCAGTACCTCCTGGAGGCCTATCTGGCTCCCCCAGGCCCCAAACCCGGTCCACTCACCAGAGGCATGGGTTGGTTTTTCCAGAATCTCAGGGAACCAGTAATGTTACAGAAAACCGGAGGAGAACCAAGCAATACTTACAGAGATGGAGTTACATTTATTATGCGTGGATCCAGAGGAAAATGTCTCTCAAATTCTGGGCCCCAACATGGAGTAATTTTCCCTACTTATATGTTTTTACCTTCTTTGTCTCCCAAATATGGGGTGTTTCCGGCCACTTTTGCAAGTTCTTAAACAACCCCTCTCAACCAAAGGCCTGGCCTGGTGCCAGCACTGATCATTTTGTCCGGGGAAGGTTTAATGGCTCCTCTGAAAGTGGGAGTAGTCTCATTTTCCTTATTATTTAAGCAAGCAAGCATTTACAGAAGCCAAATAGCAGGGTTAAAATTTCAAACAGCCGTTTTTTTATAAGATGGATGCTTCTTATAATTAATATTAGTATTAATAATTCAGCTGTCAGTTTCATTCTTTGCTAGGTAATCTTTATTTTTTAATGTTTTTGATCTCTTAGCTTTTGGTGCTCTGTAGTTTTTAACTACAGTGTATATAGAAGTATATCTGGTTTTATTTATCTTTTCACATATTTACTGTATTTTTATTGTAATTACTTTTTTATTTCTCCGACTTCTTTCTATTTGATTTGCTTTTTTCATCATTTTGTTCTTATGCTTTTGACTAGAAAATAAAATGTCATAAACTTAAAAATATTTCGTGAAGTGAACTGATACTTGTCAGGAGTCTAAGTGTATTCAGATTTCTGACTTGTGCTCGTAATGGGGTGTTTTCTCACTTAGTTTATGTGATTGGGTTGGCAGCTCCCCTTCGGTGGGCTTTCATGTGTGAGAATTCTACGTGATCACAGTGAGCATGTGCCTCCAGAGTAGCTTTAAGTTTGTTATGCCAGGCTTTCTGGGGCACCTAATGTGGTGCCAGTAGTTTTGCCAGTTCGTTGGCTTGAGAACTTCTGGACCACAGAAGCTTCATGAACCAAAATGCCAGGCACGGGACCATGTGACCTAAGGCTGTGGATTTCTGGAGAAGGAATTTCTTCACATATCAGCTGCAGTCAAGAAGGGCAGAATGTCTTACCTTTCTCTGCTAAGTGGCAGGGTTTTGAAATTCAGCTTTTTATTTACAGTATACTCTCTAGGGCAGTGGTCCAAAAACCACAGCTCACGAGCCACATGTGGCTCTTTGGCGCCTTGAGTGTGGCTCTTCCACAAAATACCACGTGCAAGCAAGCACGTACAGTGCAAGTGAAACTTCGCGATCCATGCACAGAAGTCGGTTTTCGGCTCTCAAAAGAAATTTCAGTTGTTGTACTGTTGATATTTGGCTTCGTTGACTAATGAGTTGCCAATCACTGCCCTAGGGTAAAGGTGACCGGGTAACCTCTCACTTCAAACCTCCTGCATGCTCAAGGCCTTTCCTTTGTCCTCACACCAAGTAACTAGAAAATGGAAACGAACAGCCCCCCAACCCCACCCCAGACTCCCCACCATTTCTTAATTACTGGCCCAAGGAGTTATTTTTCTAAGTGCTCATGTGTATGCTTCCTTTAAAAGGCTGTTACATTTTACCTAGTATTTTAAGAGTTTGGAACAGACGAGTTTTCAAATTACTTAATCTCAGTATTGCCAAAGATAGCCTATTCTAATGATTACTAAGACTGGTGATTTAGTCCAGGAAATTCAGAATATTAACCAGAATTCTGCCTTGAGAATGTTCATTTTTTTATGTTTCTTTTAAATCATATAAGGAACCAATTTTCTTTTAATTGAAAACTTCTTACAAAATTGTTCCCAGGGTCATTTTTAGCTATTACATTCTAATTTACATCTAACCTGTCTAATTATATGTCCAACTATTTTTCTCTATCGGAACTTTATTTTTTGAAGGGTATATTTTTGCTTTTACATCATTTTTTAAATTAAGTCGTTTGCAGGACATCATTATAATTTATTTCCTTAGGTTTCCAGTAAGTTATTTAAAAATGATCTCCAGGTTACTCATAAGTATCAGCCAAGTCTTTTTTAGCAGTTTTCTCACATAACTAATTGTAAACATTTTTTGTGTATATATGTTAGGCAGATTATCAATAATAAGAAAGTTCTAACAGTATCTGATGGATCAAAGGCAAGTAGACATAAATATATATGAATCAATTGTGAATTTTTTCCAATGTAAAAAAATACCATTTTTTAAAAAAAGAATGTTTGAAACTAAATATTGAATTTTCTGGCTGTTATGTTTATCCTATATTGTTACCCTAAATGTATCAATTCAGTAACAGCTGTAATAAAGGCTCTATAGCAGCGGTTCTCAACCTGTGGGTCGCGACCCCTTTGGAGGTTGAATGACCCTTTCACAGGGGTCGCCTAAGACCATTGGAAAATGCAGATACAGTATTTACATCACGATGCATAACAGTAGCAAAATTTCATGGTTGGGGATCACCACCACATGAGGAACT
Source organism: Lasiurus borealis (assembly GCA_004026805.1). Taxonomy (NCBI): domain Eukaryota; kingdom Metazoa; phylum Chordata; class Mammalia; order Chiroptera; family Vespertilionidae; genus Lasiurus; species Lasiurus borealis. The sequence continues at coordinate 17,087 of PVJN01023563.1, read as the reverse complement.
GTATGCAAGGGTCGCGGCCTTAGGAAGGTTGAGAACTACTGCTCTATAATATTATGAAATCTGAGGAACTATTAGTGTGGAGATGATGTAAAATTTAAATTATATGTACAAGGAAGCTAAATTCGGGTAATGACAAAATTATAGTTTTGAGATACTATCTATTGTGTAAATACTTTTAAAATTATTTGTTCTATTATAGTAGATTGCTAAAAGTGTGAATTTCTTCAGGTTCAGTCCTCCGTGGCTGTTGGGACTCCAGATTATATTTCTCCTGAAATCCTCCAAGCCATGGAAGATGGGAAAGGCAGATACGGACCTGAGTGTGACTGGTGGTCCCTAGGAGTCTGTATGTATGAAATGCTTTATGGAGAAACACCATTTTACGCAGAATCTCTGGTGGAGACATACGGGAAAATCATGAATCACAAAGTTAGTATACTTTGCTGTTTTTCAAATTGATGTAAATAATATATATAATAAATTTAACGTGGATATTTTAACAACATATTTTTGTAATAACAGTATACAATCTAATTTCTTTGCTAATAGGGAACATGACAAACATGAATAATCAAAGTCAATTAACTATACATAAAATTATTGGTTCTAACCCTCTACTATATTTTATTACAGGAGAAGGTAATAAGTAGAAAATTAAATGGTTTCTAATAGAATAACAAAGACTATAGCAGATATTTTTTTATCATTACTACTATAGTGATAAATGAAATGCAAATTAAAATAAGAATGAGATACTTCTCCCCCCCATCAAATTGATAAAGATTAAAAGAAAAATTGTACTTTGTACTATAAAATAATCCAGTGAGATGGACATTATTTTTTCAATGATATTTTTTATTGATTTCAGAGAGGAAGGGAGAGGGAGAGAGAGATAGAAACATCAATGATGAGAGAGAATCATTGATAGGCTGCCTCCACATGCCTCCTACTGGGGATCAAGTCCACAACCCTGCATGTCCCCTGACCAGGAATTGAACTGTGACTTCCTGGTTCATAAGTCAACGCTCAAACACTGAGCCATGCCGGCTGGGCTAGATGGGCATTATTGATAGGAATATAAATTGATGTAACCTTCCCATCAAGAAGTTTATAAGTATGCATCTAGAGTCTTTAAAAATGATTGGCACTTTTTTTTTTAAATCTTTATTGTTGAAAATATTATATATGTCTCCTTTTTCCCCCATTGACCCACTCCAGCCCACCCCAACCTCCCACACCCCCACCCCAGGCCTTCACCACCCTATTGTCTGTGTCCGTGGGTTATGGATAAAAAGTCTTTGATTGATTAAATATTTGGAACTATTGATTGAGCAACTTCGGCTGCAGTAATCTACCTTCAGGAAATCTTCAGTAGAATAAAGGTGTACATACCAAAATGCCTATTCTAGTATTATTTATGATCACAAAATATTGAAAATAATCCAGATGCACAGCAGGAGTGAATTAATAAAACTTTAATCTGCTTAATACCAAGTTAAATGGAAATAGATTCTTCATAATAAAAAAAAGATTTTGAAAATTGTGAACAATTGCAAAAACTTGGATTGTGATTAGGGGTATTCTGTAAAGGGTGTGATAATGTATTCTTTTTACTTGATTCTACTGACACATTTGTGATTAGTTGCATTACACATATATAAGTCAGTTTAATAGAATTTATGCTCTTCTATCTAGTTGCAAAGATAATCTGGTAAATAGTGATGATGAGTTGAAAAATAGTAAATAGCTACAGAGTTGTAGAAAGTACTAAAGCTTTCTACAGAGAGGAATCATTGTACTGTAACATGATTGTTAAGAACACAGATGCTGGAGTCATGACGGTTTCAGTTCAGATCCCATCTCTACCACTTACTAGTGTTTGGCCTGGTGTGAATTGCTTGAGTTCTGTGCCCTTCTGTAAAAAATAGGCTAATATAGCACTCACCTTAGAGGGTTGCTATGAGGATTAAATGAATAAAACACTTTCAACAGTGTCAAGTACATATTCCATTTTTTAAAATGTTTATTATTATTAATCATTAGTATGTGACTTGTATGAACCATTTGTACTCTTGAAATTTCCAGGCAGATTGTAATTTTAATGAATCCTCTTGATTCTGACAGCAGTTTAAAGTATTTTGGCATTTAATTTGTTCTTACTACAGTGCATGTATGACTTAGTCACATATGAGATTAAAATTGTTTAGATAGACATTCTTTTCTCATTTCTTCAGTAGCTGTACTTTGTACTCTTACAGATATTTTGAAAAGAAAATATATTTTCAAGAAAATAAGTGTTAACCTACTTACAGTAAGCTAAATGGTAATTTGTAATGTGTTTCTATTCCTCTCTATTTAGGAGAGGTTTCAGTTTCCACCTCAGCTGACAGATGTGTCTGAAAATGCTAAGGATCTTATTCGAAGGCTCATTTGTAGCAGAGAACATCGACTTGGTCAAAACGGAATAGAAGACTTTAAGAAACACCCATTTTTCAGTGGAATTGATTGGGATAATATTCAAAACTGTGAAGCACCTTATATTCCAGAAGTTAGCAGCCCAACAGACACATCCAACTTCGACGTAGATGATGACTGTTTAAAGAATTCTGTGAGTAGGACATTGTGAAGAAGATCTGTCTCCGTTTCTTTTTAACGTGGTTATGAAGCGGTTTTATGGACCACCCCGTTAATGGCCAGTCAGATAGCTGTGGCTTCTAGTATTTATTCACACAATTAAGAAATTAAGAGGGTGTATGGAGGCCAACATAGTTATTCATGACTAGGAGCAAAATTAAAATGTAAGGTTTACTTCTTAAATTAGATATGTCATTACGTTTCCTAAAAAAAGGACAAATTAAATGCTTAAAAAGTAGACTTCATGATGGCACATCTCTCCTTAAAACCACTATGAAATTAGATAAAATTGTTAAAAGATAACCATATCGAGACTTGACAAATTAATCCAAGGTAAATACATGGAGAAGCACCTATTCATGAAAACCTCTGAACTTGGTTAAAAACAGCTGCCTCCTCCCTCAGCTTGGGTGGGGCAGGCGAGCTGCTAGCTTGCAGCTCCTTATAAACCCAGCAGCTTTGCTGCCGAGGGGCGCCTGGATTGGGAACCTAAATACCCATGCGCAGTGGTACTGCCACTAGAAACGACAAACTTGGTAGGAAATGAGTGGGTAAAGGAAATCTACAGCCTTCCTATCCTGAGGTTGTAGCCCTGTTTGAGGCTCCTGGCAGACCAGCAAGTTAGCCAAATATTCAACCCTTTTTAGCTGCAGGAAGTACTAAAACAGGCCAGCATATTTTGTCAACCTCTGCCCTAATCCCCATTATGTTTTATCATGTTAGAATTTATACAACTAAGAACATAAAATTTTTATTTTTTTGCCTTCTTAGCCTTTTTAATTTGACTCTTTGTTTTAATTCAATTTTTTATGGTTTTAATTCTGCACTAAGAATTTTTATATTAATTTTATGTAAAATTAATATAATTAATTTTCACTGTTCAGTAAGTACCATATTCAGGGAAGATAAGAGAAAGAAAGTACTGTCTGACTTCTCTTATATGTGGAATCTAGTGAACAAAATAAACAAAATAGGAACAGACTCATAGATACAGAGAACAGACTGACAGCTGGTAGGGATGGGGAAATATTGGGGAGCTGGGTGAAAAGGTGAAGAGAATAATAATAATAAAGATAAACTCAGACAACAATCTGGTCATTATCAGAGGTGGAAGCGGGGTAAGGGGATAGAAGAGGTAATGGGGGCATCAGTGGTGATAGGAGACTCGTCTTGGGGTGGTGAGCACACAACATCATATACAGATGATGTTTTATAGATTTGTATACCTGAAGCCTATATAACTGTTAACAATGTCACCTCAATAAATTCAGTAAAAAAAAGAACCTTACTTATACTTTCCTCTCTGAACCTCACAGAAAAAGAATTAAATAGACTTTTCCACATCAGTGTTTTATTACAGGAATTATATTTTCTACTAACAGAAATTGTGAGTCATTCCTAATTAAATCAGTTCTGATTACTTAGAGTAGTTACATTCAATAAAGTTGCTGTACACACTCTAATAGAGAGTGTTGAACCATTGCCCCTAAGGAAAATAGAGTTAAGTTCCCATGAGCCTGTGCTCAAGACATGTTCGTCAACCAATAAGTACCTGACCTTGTTTATATGTGTTTCTATTTCAAGATACCTTATTTAGTAGAAATTATTGGTTAATTAACACTGGACTCAGCCAACAGCTCTGTCACTCATGCCTGAACAAGCTTATCTAACACATTTTTTGATAAGACACATCACACGCCTTTTTGCTTAAGAACAAAAGACGGCACTTGAGTACTATGCTTAGGGGCCAGTTTAACAGCAAAAGCACCCACAAAAGGCACAGAAATGTGAGAGCATGGTGCACTTACACCCTGCAAGGAACACTGTTCACAGTCTGAGAGATGAAGGCAGAGGCGAGCATCCCTGTTCAGCCCCAGCTGGGAACGTAGGTGTGGGAAACCTGAACTTACTTTGCTCTGGACCCGGTTGCCTACTCCCCGGACTGACCACTGGTGGTCCGTGAGGACTGAACGGTTGGTGACCACTGTGCTAAGTTAGTACTGCGAATATTGATTGGGTTACAGGTAAATTTTAGTGATCAGGCAAATTTGCAAATATGAACTACATGAAAAATGACTGTACTCAATATCAGATTTTTCATCTTTATTTTCATTTTATTAGAATTTTATAATAGCAATGTTTATGGTCTAAATATTACACCACCTAAATATCTGTTCCAAACTTTTCAGTGGTTCTAAATTGAACAGTCACATATTGCCGGTTGACAGTTAATATTTACAGGCCATGGTTGTTGATTTCTCACCAGATGTTTTTATTCCCTATAGGAAACGATGCCCCCACCAACACACACTGCATTTTCTGGCCACCACCTGCCATTTGTTGGTTTTACCTACACTAGTAGCTGGTAAGTTTGAAATTAAAACAAATTAAAATGAATTGTTTAAAAATGTATAATGTATAAACGTTGTAAATCAAAAATTTTAAAAATGGTGCAGTTACTGCTAGAATAAGTTAGATATTTCAAAAGGAATAGAACATGGAAGAATCATAACTCGTTTTGGAGGAGAAAGAATAGAACAGTTAGCCCAGAATCTATGAAGAATGGGGCAGGAATTGGTGGAGTCCCCCTGCTATTGAATACATTTTCTCTAGTGTCAAGAATCAGCACTTATAACTCATTAATCCTAACCATCTTTTCACTGACCTTCCTTCCACTCATATCTTCTTTTTACTCCTTAGTTTAAATTTCAAGGACAATAATTATCATCAGTCATTATAAGTGCTCCCTCAATTCCTTAACTATCTCATTTTGTTGCGCTAGTTTTGCTAAATTGACATTCATTATTACAATTCAACTTTCTGCCTGTATCTGTGCAGTTCAGTGTCTAAAAAAACCTGTGACCATTCTTACTGGTCTCACTTTAAGGTCATGATTACCACGTCCAGTTGCATGGCAGCCTCTCTTCTTACTGCATGCCACATGTGCCGTATTACCCTCGAGTAGCCCTCTTCCACTCTTAGCTGTCTGTTTCACATTGCAGATGTTCCTCTAAAACCTCTGTCATCCGCACTCTCAACTGGTGATCCCTTTTCTCTTTACTGAGAGGTTGAAGCAGACAGTCGATAACTTCCATAGCTCCCATCACGTTTACCACCTGCACACCTCTGCACCCATATGTTCTTCTTTCTAAGCATGAACTGAGTCCCTTCCATCCCCTCTTGTCTACTCTAGTGCATTGCTTGCTCTCACAAGTTTTCCCTTTCTGTGTCATTGGCATAAGCAGATCATTCACATGAGCCCACAGACATGCAGGTTTCTCTCCCACCTTAAAGCAGAGTGTAGTCTCTCTTCATACCACTTTCTTTACCCTGCGACTAACCATTTCTCAGCTCCACATTATAGCAGAATTACTTCCAGGTGTTGTCTATATTTTGTGATTTTTTTTCTCATTATATCCTTTCTGACCACGCCAGTCAACTTTGTACTCTCATCACTTCATGCAAGCTGTTTTTGTCGATGTCACCACCGACCTCCATGTTGCTAAATTTAATGATCATTTCTTTTATTTTAAATACGTTTTTATTGAATATTAGAAAGAGAGGAAGGGAGAGATATATAGAGAGAAACATCAACATTGATAAGAGAGAAACATAATTGATCAGGTTCCTCCTCCATGCCCTTCACTAGGGGATTGAGCCTGCAACCCGGGCATGTGCCCTAACCGGGAATCGAACTGGGGCCTCTTGGTCAGGGTTTGAAGCTCAACCGCGGAGCCATACCAGCCAGACTAAGGATCATTTCTTGGTCTTAATTGCCCAGTCTCCTCTTATTTGTCATGTTTCCTTCCCATTAAATCACGCTCTTCTCTTAGCTTCCAGGGCACCTGCCTGATTTCTCCTTACCTTTCTGGCCACTCCCTCTCAGTCCCACATCTGCTGCTCTTGTCCCATAGCTTCATCTTGGGGTCTTTTCACCTATATGCTTGGGTACTTACGATGCTCCTACTGTGTATCTCCAGCCTGAGACTCTTTCCTCGCTTCTACTTAAAATCTCTTAACCACCTACTTCAAACGTTGATAACTTTGTTCTTATTTTCTCTGCACCTGTTTGAGCGGTCCTGCTAAAAGTTAAGTCAACATGTCATTCCCCTATCAGGACTGTCCCCACCTCTGGCTACTCCTATCTTCACTCCCAATCTCATCTGTCTGCTAGTGTCTACCTCTCCTATTCCCCTGGCTCAGGCCACGCCAGCCACAGGCTCCTTTCTGGCCCACGAGCGTGCAGGCATCCTCTGTGGCAGGGCTTTTGCGCTTCTAGTCCAGGTGCCAAGGACGCTGCTCCCAATATCCGAGGGCCCCTCTCTCGGGACTTTACTCAGAGCTACTTTCTGAGTGCGGGCTTTCCTGCCCACTGACCTGCATTTTTATTTCTCCCTCTCAGACCTCCATTTCTTCCCTTCCTGCTCTTGTTTCCTCATAGCATTTAACATTACCTAGTGTACTGAATATTTTACTTATTTATCCTGTTTATTTTTGTCTGGAATATAAACTCCACATTGGGCAAGTTTGATTTTGTTCATTGCTGAGTGTCCAGTACTTCAATCATTGTTTGTTTTTTTTATTGCATTTCATTAAAGAAAGCATTTTGTTTTTGAATTCCAACTTCCAGTGAAGGGGTCCATGGTTGGTGCTTTTGACTAGTAATTCACATGGATGGTTACATTGTTTCAAACTATCCTAGCCCTTCAGCGGACGTCATTTTATAATTTTTGTTTATTAAAAGAAATACAGGGTAATTTGGCAATTTAAGTTTTTATTTTTAAAAATGTTTCTAAAAATTTATTTATGCTGACTTTGCAAAAAAAAAAAGTTTTGCCGAAACCGGTTTGGCTCAGTGGATAGAGCGTCGGCCTGTGGACTGAAAGGTCCCAATTCTGGTCAAGGGCATGTATCCTGGCTGCGGGCACATCCCCAGTAGGGGCGTACAGGAGGCGGCTGATCAATGTCTCTCTCTCATTGATGTTTCTAACTCTCTATCCCTCTCCCTTCCTTTCTGTTAAAAAAATCAATAAAATATATTTTTTTAAAAAAGAAGTTTGACAGTTATTCCAGATGGCCAACATAACTAGCTGTCCAAATCCATGTTTCAAAAGGTTATCAACTGTTGTTCAGTGTGAAGCCACTTTGTCTGTCTTTCCTCCAGTGTTCTTTCTGACCGGAGCTGTTTAAGAGTCACAGCTGCTCCCACTTCTCTGGATCTGGATGCCAATGTTCAGAGGACGCTCGATAACAACTTAGCCACCGAAGCTTATGAGAGAAGAATTAAGCGCCTTGAACAGGAAAAGCTCGAACTGAGTAGAAAGCTTCAAGGTAAATACTTTTAAAGATAGCATTTTCCTTTTTTTGAGCTGGACTCACAGTGTTAGGAACTGCTCGTTATACAGTAAGTGGTTATTTTATCTTGGAAAAAAGTTTTTTTTATTAGGTAGGAAGAAATTAAGTTGTAGAAATTTATGCAGAATACCATATAATATTTATGTAAAGGCACAAAATTAACAGTAAGCAAAATGGAATTTGTTTCCACAGGTGTATGTATGTACACACATACACACACACACACACACACACACACACACACACACACACACACTATAAAAATGTGTGGGAATAAATGTCTCAGGGGAGAGGAAAATGGGACTACTGGGAAAAAAGGAACCCTTCTCAACCCAGCAAAACATTTTACGTTACTTTTCCTATTATATTTCCTTGACCTTTAAAACTTCTAGCTCTTAGCAAACTGTAATCCTCTGTAACATGAGTAGTGTGTAATATTTGATGATTTTAAAATGTACCTTGGTGCTCTGGCAATTGTGTTCAGTAGTTAGAGCGACAGCCCAGGGACTGAAGGATTCTGTTCCTGGTCAAGGACTCATACCTAAGTTGCAGGTTTGCTCCCTGCCCCATCAGGGTGCCTGCAAGAAGCAACCAGTTGCCGAAACGGGTTTGGCTTAGTGGATAGAGCGTCGGCCTGCGGATTGAAAGGTCCCAGGTTCGATTCCGGTCCAGAGCATGTACCTTGGTTGCGGTAATATCCCCAGTAGGGGGTGTGCAAGAGGCAGCTGATGGATGTCTCTCTCTTATCGATGTTTCTAACTCTATTCCTCTCCCTTCCTCTCTGTAAAAAAATCAATAAAATATTTTTTTAAAAAAAAAGAAGTAACCAGTTGATGTGACTCCTCTTTCACATTGATGTCACTCTCCCTTCCTCCCCCCCCCTCCTCTCCTCCATGTCCCTTTCACTCTCTGAGAAGCAATGGAAAAAATATCCTCAGGTGAAGATTAACAAAGAAAAATAAGATGCACAGTGGTGAAGCTTTTAATATTCTTACTTCTTGGTCTCAGTTCCTTACCTTCAATGATTTTGTCTTCCAACTGTACCTCATCCACTCCTTCTCGTGATAGTAGAGGGTCTTGCGATTAGAGTGTCTAAAATTCATTATTAATTTCCACTTCAAGCAAACCTCACATAATCTCTTGCTTGTAATTTTCTAGTTAACTCCCTCTGGTGACTTAACTCCAATATTCCTTTGCTTCCACCATCCCCTGTGTTATCTGGAAAACCCTGGTTGGGCTCAGCCTGCCTGTAGCTCTGTCCAATAATGAAGGCAGGGTTGAGCCATATAAGGAGTTTATTGAGAAGGCCAGTCAACCAAGAATACAGGGTGCTTACAAGCATTCACATCCTGTTTTACAGCAGGGGACAGGGGACAGCATTATAAAGGGGAATGGGTTTAGGGAGAGGCAGGATCGGAATGCAGCCTTGGAGGTCCGAAGACATCAGCTGTTGTCCTTCGGTGAGATGATGTTGATGGGATGATGTTTTGACTCCTGGTGGATCAGTGTGACCCTGCTTATTGGTTCTGCTTGCTGAATTCACCGCTGAGTCACCCCCTCAGTCACTTCACACAGGGCCTTGAAAAGAAAACTTAAGAAAAACTTAACCTCCTATTGAGATAAGTATACATGTTCTATGATTTAAAATAATATGATTATTTTTCAGGTTAATTTAGGTGCTTTATCTATCAGACTAAAGGTCTGGTGCATGAAATTCATGCACCCTTTCCAATCCAGGACCCCTTGGGTGATGTCTGACTGCTGGTTTAGGCCCAATCCCAGGAATCGGGCCTAAACCAGCAGTCGGACATCCCTCTCACAATCCTGGACTGCTGGTTCCTAATTGCTCACCTACCTGCCTGCCTGGTTGCCCCTAACTACCCCCCACTGCCTACCTGATCGCCCCTCACTGCCGCTGCATGCCAGCCTGATTGCCCCTAATTGTCCCCACTGCCAGCCATAGCCCCCAACTGCACCCTTCCTGCCGGCCAGGTCACTCCAAACTGCCCCCCCTGGCCTAGTCACCTCTTACTGCCCCTCCCAGCAGCCTGGTCACCCCCAACTGCACCCCTCCCCCCCAGCAGCCTGGTCACCAACTGCGCCCCTCCTCTTCTCCCTCGCCCCCCGCCAGCCTGGTCGCCTCTTACTGGCACCCCTGCTGGCCAGGTCACCACCAACTTACCCCCCCTCTCCGCCAGCCTGATAGCCCCCACAGCCTGCTTGTTCAGTTGTTTGGTCATCCCATAGGCAGCCTGAGGGTCAATTTGCATATTACCTTTTTATTATATAGGATTATAAGTCCTCCTATCACCTACAATGCTATCCCTCTGCCATGGCTCCTCTTCTGCCCTCAGTTCTCATGCTGTGTCATCTGTCATCATACCCTTCCATATACCCTCAAGTCTGTTGCCCTCTTTTTGTTTGTCAAATGTCTTTGGTAGAACCCCAGCCCTGGTACATGCAACATCACATCTCTAACTTACTTAAAACACACAACATGCTGACTACTTCACATTAATGAACATTGATCTCAAATTGAGTCTTAATCCTGCCCAGAAGTCCTACTTTTTCCTTAGCTCATTTTCCTACCTGTGTTGCAAAATCCAAAAATCATTTCCCAGTGGTCATCTTGTCACCCATCAGCGTTTCACCCTCTTAACTACTTCGCCCCTCTGAATAGCTCTTTCTGCTTTTGGGACACTTTAATCTCCTGGTTGTCTTTTTCCTTAGAAGCCAGTTATTCTCAGTATCATGTGCCAAGTCCTTCACTCTTTGATGACTAAATGTTAGAATACTCCAGAATATTCCATGATTTGAGTTGTTCAGAACTAAAACTTTAGCATTATCTTTAACCCTCTCACTCTCCCCCACACCCTAGTAACCACTATTTTACCCTATTCTTTATGAGTGTGACTTTTATGAGTTTCACATAAAAGTGATATCATACAATCCTTTACTTTCTCTGTCTGACTTATCTCAACTTAGCATAATGTCCTCATGGTCCAGCCATATTGTTGCAGATGACAGGACATCTTCCTTTCTCATGGCTGAATAATAATTCGTGTGTGTACCATATCTCATCCATTTATTCATTGACTGGAGGCCCGATGCACAAAGATTTGTGCAAGAACAGGCCCTCCTTCCCCTGGCTGCCAGAGCTGCCTTTCCGCCTTTCCGCCTTTCCATGCTGCCCAGAGGCCCGGAGTGATGACACAAGCACCGAACCCTGCCACCAGTTGCTTGGCATTTGCATATGCAAATCAATCTGCCATCTTTATTGGGTTAATTTACATACTCATTCCTGATTGGCTGGTGGGTGTTGCAAATGTACAGTCAATTTGCATCTTACTCTTTTATTAGAGTAGACTAGTGACTGGTACATGAAATTCATGCACATTAAAAGGGGATTAATTAGAGGAAATAATTTAATATTGCTATTTGCCCTTTCTCTATAATAGAAGTGTCAGAGATGAAAGAAAATTAGTAAAATGTATATGAGAACCTTCCTCCTGTCAGAATCTGGGGCTCACCATGGGACCTAGAGTCAAGTCCCTGCCCACCCACATGCACTTCAAAATCATGTGAGACCCAGTCCTGGCCATCCCCACCCCACTTTTGGGCTAGATCCAGACCTGGCCAATCCTAACCTTGTCAAGCCCTGCCGCTGGGGGCATAGCCTCAAAAGAAATTTCAATCATTGTACTGTTGATATTTGGCTTTTTGTTGACTAATGAGTTTGCCAACCACTGTCTTACACCTTTAAGTCAAACTAACAAATATTTATGAGAACTGTTAATGATGATGATGATATTCTCCATACAGATAGCAAAGATTAGAAAATCTCTATCCTTTGTTGGTGACAGTTTTTTGGAGGTAAATCTATATGTAATATATTTAAGTGATATGTTATATAAGTAATAAGTGATATAAAGCAATATATCAGTAAATGTAGTCATACACAGGAATGTCATTTCAGTAAACAATGGGTCAGCATGGTGGTCCCATAAGATTTTAATGGAATTGAAAAGTTCCTATGGCTTAGTGACATCATAACTCAAAAAGTTACAGAGCAACACTTTACCTGTGTATGGTGATGCTGATGTAAGCAAATCTGTGCTGCCAGTCATACAAAAATAGAGCATGTACAATTACTTTAGTCTACTGCCTAGGTTTGTGTAAGTGCACTCTATCGCGTTCACCTAATGATATTGCCTAACTGCATTTCTCAGAACATAGTGTTGTTAAGTGGTGCATGCCTAATGCAGAGCAATTAGTAATGATTTGTACTAACAAAATTTGTGGTAAGGTAGGGTCTTACTACTTAGGAAACCTCCATAAGGTAGCTGAATGACTATTTTAGGACAAAGGTAATTTCATTTCTGACATAACTAGTTTTAAATTTCCCCCCATATCTTTTGATATTATCTGGGAATAAGCCTTCATAGAGTGAAGGCTTCTTTAATACTTTGCCTCTTCTCATTAGAACCACAAGATAAATAATCTCTATTTGAACTAAACTGATGAGCCAACGACTTGTAAGTGGCCTCTCAACTTTCATGCATAAAAATCGGAAGGCCAGCAGTTCTACAAGACCTTCCTTCATACCCAGTCTCAGTTTTTCATATGTCATCTGGCAGAACATTTCCCAAATAATGCACTGTCCTATATACAGGTGGGGCAAAAGTAAGGTTACTGTTGTGAGTATGTGAAATCCAGTTTATTCTTGTGTTTTTATTTCTTAATTAGTGTTTAATTTTCCATATGAACAAATGTAAATCTACTTTTGCCCCACCATTCTATTTAATAAAAGAATAATATGCAAATTAACCATCACTGTGCTACACCCACCAGCCATGCCCATCAGCCAGTTAAGAGCAAGTATGCAAATGAACCTCAACCAAGATGGCTGTGGTCACAAAGCAAGCAAGAGGGAGACTTTGGTTTCCCTGGTGATGGAGGAAGCCAAGCTTTCCATATACCGTGGCGAGCCCAGGCCTCTACTCAAGGCTATAAAGTTTCAATTATAGAAGATAAATGAATCCCAACACAAATGGCTGCTTCCACAGAGCAAGCAGGCGGCTTGGCTCCACTCCAGGCTACAAAGTTTCAATTGTAGAAGATAAATAATCCCAGATACCAGGGCCTCCACTTAGGTCGCTGGGGGTTGTGCCTACCCTGCAAACCACAGGCCCCTTGCCCAGACTGCCCCACTCCCCAAGAACCCCCAACCTGATCCGGGACACCCTTCAGGCAAACCAGCTGGCCCCCACCCATGCACCAGGCCTCTGTCCTACCTAATAAAAAAGTAATATGCAAATTGATGATCATTCCAACACCCAAGATGGCTGCCCCCATGTGGTCAAAGATCCTGCCCCCATGTGGACTCAAGATGGCCACCACAGGATGGCCAGCAGGAGAGGGTAATGAAAGGGACCACGCCTGCAAGAGAGAGCAGTTGGGGGTGATCAAGTCTGCAGGGCAGTTAGAGGTGACCAGGCTGGCAGAGGAGGGAAGTTGGGGTTGACCAGGCCTGCAGGGGAGGATGGCTAGGGGGGACCCAGGCCTCCAGGGGGAGAGCAATTGGGGAGACCAGGCCTGCCAGAGAAGGTAATTGGGGGCAATAAAGCCTGCAGGGGAGTGCAGTTAGGGGTACCGGGCCAGCAAAGGAGGGAAATTGGGATGACTGGGCCTGCAGGGAAGCGCAGTTGTGGGAGGACCCAGGTCTGCAGGGGAGATCAGTTGGGGGAGACCAGGCCTGCAGGGGAGGGCAATTAGGAGTCACCAGGCCTGCAGGGGAGGGCAGTTAGGGGTGATCAGGCTTTCAGAGGAGGGCAGTTAGAGACAAACAGGTTGGCAGGGGAGCAATTAGGCATCATTCAGGCTGGCAGGGGAATAGTTAGGGGATGATCAGGCTGGCAGGCAGAAGCGGTTAGGGGCATTCAGGAAGGCAGGCAGGTGAGCAGTTGGGAGCCAGCAGTCCTGGATTATAAGAGGGATGTCCGACTGCTCATTTAGTCCCAAGCCTGGTGGGATCAGGCCTAAATGGCAGTCGGACATCTCTTGAGGGGTCCCAGGTTAGAGAGGGTGCAGGCTGGGCTGAGGGACACTCCCTGCCCCGTGCACGAATTTTGTGCACCAGGCCTCTAGTGTATTCTATATAGTCCTATATAATAAAAGCCTAATGTGCTAAGTGTCCAGTCGTCCCATTGCCATTCAACCAATCAAAGCATGATATGCTAAGGTTGCTTAACCACTTGCTATGGCGGGCACTGACCACCAGGGAGCAGGCAGTCAACTAGGCGCTATGACATGTACTGACCACCAGGGGGCAGACTCTCTGACCGGTAGGTTAGCTTGCTTCTGGGATCTGACCAATCGGGACTGAGTGAGACAGGCTGGACATGCCCTGGAGCCCTTCCACAGTCCCTCTCTGGCTGGCCAACTTCCCGCATCCCTCCCTGGCCTCGATCGTGCACTGGTGGAGTGGCCTGGCCTGCACCCTCTAGCAATCTGGGACCCCTCAGGAGATGTTGGGGAGCCAGTTTGGCCCGACTGTGAAAACCCCATTGCTATGATGCGTACTAACCACCAAGGGGCAGGTGCTCAATGCAGGAACTGCCCCCTGGTGGTCAGTGTGCTCCCACAGGGGAAGCAACAGCCAGAAGCCGGGTTCACGGCTGGTGAGCACAGTGGTGGTGGGGGGAGCGAGCCTAAGCTGTCAGTCTAGAAGCCTCTACTATTGTGTAAACACAGATACAGTGGAGTTTTGTGATTTAATTTTAATGTGTTTACGTGCTTATTTTCAGTGGGTAGATGTTTTGACCAGTAGAATTATATAAGGGTTTTTCTAGAAAGAAGTATCTATTGCCATTAGTTTTGAAAATGTAGAGTATGGCCAGTTTTCTTATTTATTATTTTATCCTTTTTTTTTTAAGAGTCAACACAAACTGTCCAAGCTCTGCAGTATTCAACTGTTGATGGTCCACTAACAGCAAGCAAAGATTTAGAAATAAAAAGTTTAAAAGAAGAAATTGAAAAACTAAGGAAACAAGTAAGAGGTAAATTTCTGTGATTCACTATTAATTAAGTTTAGTAGACTTTTAAAAATATTCTACTTAAACACACAAAACATTTATTGACTACATTTTGGGCTGGGAGTAAGAGAAACAAATAGTTTTTCAATACATGTGTAAAGACTATTAGAAAAGTAGACGTAAGTGCATGGAGAGTGCATAGGAGGGGGGCCTCACCCAGATTTAAGTTAACAAAGATGACTTTTTGGAAGACCTGTTCGTTTGGAATATTTAATTGGAATTTGGTAAAGTGTACATATGAATAGGTGAAAGAGTGTTAGACATGAGGAAGGACAAACAAGGGAATTGCGTGTATGCACACATTAAGGCGTGAAATTTTTTTTGTAACTTATTTTTCAGTGTATTGCTGAGATAGATAAAAATTAATTTGGATAATTATTGATACACCTGTTATATCCATTCATTTATTTATTTCATTCATTTAACGAATACTTATTGAGCACCTACTATGTGTACCAGATGTGGTTTTAGGCTCTCAGGATTCTGGAAGGGACAAGAGCTTTAAAAATAGAGCAGGATAAGGGTTGCAAGTGCACGATGAGTTCTATGATTTTAAGTAGGTCCATTGAGAAGGCGACACGTGAACAAACACTGGAAGATGGTTAGGGACTTAGCCATCCAAGAAGGACCAGCCAGTGCAGGGGCCCTAGAACCAGAATGAGCCTTTAGAAACGAGATACAACGCAGAGGAAGGCATGGCTGGCGTAGAGCAAACAGGGAGAAGGAAGGAGACGAGGCTGGGAAGTAAAGGGTTACTGAGGGCTTTTGCCTGGTCAGCAGAGTCTTACGGATGTTTTAAGAGCTTTGGGGTTTTTTCTGAGTGAAATAATCATCACATGATCTCACTAAGTGTAGAGGTAGAGCAGCAGTTCGTTGTATGTTGATAACCGTTTCTTCTCCCTGTTCATTATGTAATTGTTTTAAGTATTTCCTCTTCACCTGTTTTGGAAGCACATCAGACAAGTTTTAATGTTTCCTTCCATCATGAAATATAATTTAGAAAACTCTAGAGCATAAAAAAATTCAATTGTATTTACCCATATTTTTATATGCCATGTTCTTCCTTCCTGAAATTGCTGAGCTTGCTTTCTGTTTAAAGAACTTCCTTTAACCATTGCTAACAAATTCTTAGTTTTTCTTCATCTGAAAATGTCTTAAATTCCCGCTCATTCCTAAGATATGTTTTTGCTGGGCATATGATCTAATGTTTCTCTAGATACTTCTTAAGCAAAACCTTTGTATAAACAAATTAAAGTTTTTATGTCTTTTCTTTCCCTATGGCAACATTTTCTTTTTTATTTTTAATATGTTTATTTCAAGAAGGGAGAAGGAGAGAGATAGAAAATCATGGATGAGAGAGATTCATTGATCAGCAGCCTCCTGCACAGTCTTTACTGGGGATTAAGTCTTCAACTTGGGCATGTACTCTGACTGGGAATCGAATCATGACCTCTGGTTCATGGGTACTCACTCACCATTGAGCCACTGTGGCCAGGTGGCAACATTTTCTAATATTTTAAAACTCCTAGAAAATTTTAATCTATAATAATAAAAGCATAATATGCTAATTAGACCGATGCCCTTCCAGATGCAGCCACAGCGGGTGGGGGCTGAGGCAGCCACTGTGGCGCCAGGGGCTGAGCCCCTTGCACGAATTTTGTGCATTGGGCCTCTTGTATATTTTTAGTTATTTAAAATTTCACTTTAGTATCTGTTTTCTTCATCATACTCTGACTTTAAGAAGGTAGGACAGAGTTTCCTGGTACCATATAACAGACACTTAATACATCTTCTTTGAATATCTGCAGACATAAAAGAAATTCATACTCTCATTTAATATTTTTATATGAGAAAATGAAGAATGGATTTTATTTTTTTTAATAAAAACAGTTGTGTAACCTCTAATGTGCTTTATGACACCATTCATTTATTGCCTTGATGTTGGTGGTTTGTGGCTCCATGTGCTGTCTCTCCAACCCAAACTCTTTCCCTCTCCCTGTCTCT
>PVJN01023562.1:0-32150 GCA_004026805.1 Lasiurus borealis | reverse complement strand
GAGGGGGGCAGTTGGAAGTGACCAGGTGGGCAGGGGCAGCAGTCAGGGGTGACCAGGCTGGCAGAGTGGGGGAAGCAGTTGAGGGTGACCTGGTCAGCAGCAGGTGGTAGTTAGGGGCAACCAGGCCAGCAGTGTGGGAAGTTAGGGGTGACCAGGCATGCAGCTGAATGATTAGGAGCCAATGGTCCAGGATTGTAAGAGGGATGTCCGACTGCCAGACATGGAATTGTTGGATCATATGATAATTCTATTTTTAATTTTTCAGGAAGCACCAAACAGTTTCCACAGTGGCTGCACCATTTTATATTCCCACCAGCAGTGAATGAGGGTTCCAATTTCTCCACATTCTTGTCAGCATTTGTTATGTTCTGTTTTGTTTTTTACAGTATGTATCCTAATGGATGTCAGGTGGTACTTCATTGTGATTTTGGGTTGCATTTCTCTAATGATTAATGATATTGTACATTTTTTCATGTACTTCTTGGCCTTTTTTATTTTCTTTTGAAAAATGTTTATTCAAGTCCTTTGGCTTTGGGTTGCTTGCTGTTAAGTTATACAAGTTCTTTAATTACATATTTTTAATATTTATCCTTTTTCAGATATATGACTTCCAAATATTTTCTTCCACTCTATGGATTACCTTTTTACTATGTTATTAGCTTCTTTTGATGAACATAATTTTAAATTTTTGATGTAGGCCTATTTCTTTTTTTGTTCCCTGTACCTTTGAGGTCATTCACTAATTGAGTTTTGACAAGGATGCCAAGACCATCTAATGGGAAAAGAAATGTTTCTTCAATAAATGATATCACAACCTTGATATCACAACTAAAAAAATGAAGTTTGACCCCCGTTTCATACTATATATAATATTAACTAAAAATTTATTAATTAGCTAAATATAGGAGCTAAACCAAAAAATCTTAGAAGAAAACGTAGTAAATCTTCATAACCTTGGCTTTGGCAATGGATTATTAGATATTACATCAAAATCACAAGCAACAATAACAACAAAAAAAACAGATCAAGTAGACTTCATTAACATGAAAACATTTGTGCACCAAAGGGCATAATCAAAAAGTGAAAGGACAATAACTATAATAGGAAAGAATATTTGTAAATGGCATATCTGACAAGGGACTAGTTAGTATCCAGGGTATATAATGAACTCTTACAACTCAACAATAACAAAAAAGACAACAACCTTATTTTTTAAATGGCAAAAACTTATACTAATATTTTTCTAAAGAAGATGTACAAATGGCCAATGAGCACATGAAGAAATGCTCAGTATCTTTAGTTATTAAGGAAATGCAAATTAAAACCACAATGAAGTACCATTTCACACCCACTAGCATGGCAATGATAACAACAACAATAATGATGCACTGTAACAAGTGCTGGTAAGGATGCTGAGAAATTGTAAACCTTGCACATTACTGGCAATAAATAGTCCAGTTACTGTGAAAAACAGTTTGGTGGCTCCTGAAAAAGTTAAAAACAGAATTACCATATGATTCCACAACTCCATTCCTAGATGTATATCCCCCCATAATTGAAAACATATACTTCAACATGTACATTCATGTATATAGCAGCAAGTGAATGATGGAAACAACCCAAGTTTCCACTGATGGATGAATGGGTAAAAAATGATTGTACATACATTACAATGAAATATTATTCACAATAAAAGGAATGAAATACATGCCACAATGTGGATGAACCTCAAAAATCTTATGATAATTTAATGAAGCCACTGCTTGCATTGAAGTTTCCTAAATCCAATTATGGATGGTGTCATGGACACTGTTAGCCCATGAGGGTAAATATTTCGCCATTGTGAAAAATTTAATTCTTAATTGTTCCTGCATTTTTGCTTCATTATCTCAGAGTTCTCTAATGGTGCACATTTGATTAGCATAGTCTCCCTCAAGTGCCCATATCCTAGCTCAAGGGGGTAGGAAGGCAAATATTTGGCTTTTTCCACTCAGATAGTAAAAGGCAGGCCTTACCTGATTTATTGGGCAAGAAATTCCTCAACACAGAAATGGTGAGTAGCCTTTTCCTCCAAGTGGCAAATGAATACTATGTAGTCTGATCTTGTTTTGGACATTATAGGGCATGCAATAAGAAAATATTGGGAAAGGAGACAAATACCGGACATCTCAGTGAAAAAAAATAGAAATGCCAGAAAAAATTCTAAGAACTACTGGGAAATTTTATTAAAATGGCTGGATACAAGATGAATATACAAATACCAATAGCTTTTCTAACGCATCAGAAATGAAAGTGGAAATTTTCCCATTAGCATACCACAAAAAAGAGTAAATTTTAAGCAAACATATTATAAAGAATTCTATAATCTTACTGAAAGACATAAAACAAAGTTTGAATAGATATACCATATCTATCATGAATGGGAAGAGTTAATGTTTCAAAAAATTTTAATCTTTCCCAAATTAATACCTGAAATATAATCCAAATCAAAAGGGTTATTCATGGAAGTAGATAAATTTGTTCATATGAAAAGGGGCTTATGGAAAAGTTCAAGTGGAAGAGGAAAATCTCCAAGAATATCTGAAATTTAGAGTATAGTCAAAATATTGTGAAAAACAATTGCCTTCAGATATCAACCTTATCAATCTACTATAACTAAAACAGAATAGTATAGGCATCGAAATAGACAATTAGACTAGTAAAGCAAATATAGAGGCAGAAATTTACCTACATTATAAGGTGATATTTCAATTTCATTTTAAAATGGTGGTTTACTTAGCAAGTTGTATTTTATTATAGTTGTCTGTAGAACAATGCATATAGTGTGATTCTGTTTGACTAAAAGAAAAGTAAGGGTGAAAGTATAAATAAATCTCTATATTCATACATACATATATACATACATACATACATACTTATATATATACAGCCTGGGAGCATATATGTCAAATTTTAACAGTGATTAATTCTATGAATTAGGATTTGGAAAGGGTGGAGGGAGAAAATAGGCTTTCAATTTTCATTTTACATGCTTGTCTTGTAGGTTTGTTTACAAAATAGCGATGACATAGTTTGATAGAATCAATAACTTATTGAGCAACAGGCATTGAATTACTTTCACTGTTCTCTGCTAAAATGTGTCACAGTGAACCTAATTTATTTTTCAAATATCTACATTCTGAGTGTTGCTTCTTTATAAAGACTTTAGCAATTCTGGGGCCTTATCAGTCAGTTGTCTTCAATATCACCTTTCCATTGGACTAACATATAATTTTAGGCTCATTCTTTCTAGTGTTCAATAATTTTAACTAATTTAAGACATTCGATTGGCTTTAGATTCCTTGGCATAATTAATATATCATATTTTTAGTCATTGTTTTCTCTGTCAATAAAATCTTAATATTTATGACATGTCTTTCCTAATAGGACTAAATGTTTTTCAGTTTAGACTTTGATTTCAATGGCCTATAAAAAACACACACACATTCATTTTGGACCTCAGCTTCAGCTATTCTGAGTAACTAAGCCTTATTTTGCTCATCCCTAAATGATTATAATAGTCATACTTCTACATAAAATTGTGAGAGATAATAGACCTATAATACCTGGTATGATGCTTGGCAAATAGTAAATAGGTTGTGAATATTATAAAGGTCTTCTGTTTCCCAATATCTAAAAAAATATCTTTGAAATTCTTCCAAACAATAACCTGTTCATTAAAATAAATTATTAAGTATAAAAGAATAATATGTATGAGATGACAATGATTAAATAGATTCTAACATTATATTGCAAGAACTTTAGCTTTCATTTTCTCATTTAGTCATTCTTCTTAGCACCTCTGCTATATCCAAGCAGTCTCTTTTGTATGGAGGAAGCAGAGATAAAGTTAGTTGATGAACCCTAGCTGGTTTGGCTCAGTGGATAGAGTGTTGGCAGACTAAAGGGTCCCAAGTTCGGTTCCAGTCAGGGGCACATGCTCAGGTAATGGGCTTGATCCCCAGTGTGGAGCATGCAGGAGGCAGCTGAATAATGATTCTCTCTCATCATTAATGTTTCTATCTGTCTCTCTTTCTCCCTTCCTCTCTGAAATCAATAGGAATGAATAGGAATGACTAAAGTTGTTAGCTGGCATAGAAGACTTTTAATTATCCCAACAATTTCTCTTCTCTTTCTGGGATGCATATAGTGCTGAGATTAAAATTACATTTCCTGACTCCTGATGCAGCTTTGTAGATGCAACTATCCATAGACACTTGACTGAATTGCAGGCAATGGGTTGTAAGAAATGAATGTCAATAAGGAAGGAGTGCTCTTTAGCTTTTTTTTTTTTTATTTTAAGAGTGTACTTTCAATAGCAGTTTTAGGTTCACAGCATAATTGAAGGGAAAGTACAAAGATTTCCCATATACTTCCTACTGAAGAATATTGTCAAAAGCTTCTTGTAGCATAAAGAATTACATTTTAAAAATATTTAATGACTAATATTATATCCCAAGATGATTATTTTTACTAGTTATACATGAAAACCATAGAATCATTTGATTGGATTCCACATTAACATTTGTTGGATTCTATTACAGATTTTTGAAATATTAACTTTAAAATTTTGTATTCATAGTTTATATTGACCTATAAAGTAGGTCACTTTTAAGTTGCTAATTGTTCCTATATATAACTGATGAAGCAAAGGATGGGGAAACATTTCACTGTGAAATGTGTCATCCTCCAAGAATTTCATCAAATTATCTTTGCCCACCAGCTACAATAAAGCTAATGCATCTAATAACATAAAGTAGTGCACTGGTTTTGTTGAGGTTTGTTTACTAGTCTAATGATTACTTCAGCAAAGCCAAGGCTCTAAATGACAACCACATGGATAACTACATTGTAATGTGCTTCCTTTTCAATTTAGTCAAATTCAATTCTGTGTCTAACACAACCAGTGCTTTACAAATGTTGTGATTGGTATCATATGAATAAAAACAAACTATTTTTTAAATATTTGAACATATTTGATCTAATATCTATTGTGTTCTTTGCAAAGTATCTATATATATATAAAAGCCAAGTTACCAGAACAGTGGAATGACCAGAACAACCAGTTGCTATGACACACACTGCAGCAACCAACTGGCCCAATGGGGGCCTCAATAGGCACCCCCAACATTCTGTAGCCCCTCCCCAAGGCTGACCTGGCACCCATTGCCCCCCCACCCAACACTGACCAGGGGTGGGGCTGGCCGGCCAATTGCCCACGGTCCCTTGGTCGGCCCCCCTGGCTGACCCTGCTCCTGACTGACCACCACTTTGCCAACTGGGGGAAGGGCCAGGCCAGCTGACCTCCCACAAACACAACCCTCACTGGCCCAGCCTCTCCTACCTGAATCAGGGGTGGGGACAGCCAACCAACATTCCGTGTTCCCCATCCCCACCAGCCCAGCCCTGACTGGCCCCCATCAGGGCAGGATGGCCAGACCCCACCCATACACGAATTTGTGCACTGGACCACTAGTTACTTTATAATATTATTCAACATCAACAAGTCATTTATTGCTCATTAGATAAATTCAGTTTTGCATTTGAGAATGAATATTCCAAATTTATTACACATTTTTGAGAATAGAAAAGGTTAGATTGTTGGCTCTCTTTTCTGCAAACTTTGAGCTCTATGATTGAAATGGAATTGGATACCTATAAGTGTCACTTGATTAAACATTTGGTTATTATGGATTGACAATTTAAGTTATAAAAAATTGTGGCTTGTTTTATCACTCTTTTGGTGATATCTTTTTTTATAAGTAAGTCATAATTACAATGTATTCAAATTTATTAATCTTCCTTTATAGTTAGTGCTTTCGAAAACTTTGTATTCCCCAAAGTCATGAAGTCATTTTTTATATTATCTCACAAATTTTTATTTCACTTAGATTTATAATGGACCTTGCATTGTTTTAATGTGTGATGTGAGGTAAGGTCAAGTTCACATTTTTTTATCTGGATGGGCTTTCTCTCCTTTCTAATCTGTAATATTACCTTTGTCATTAATCAACAGCTATAAAGTTGATACATAATAAATACAACCATTTGCCATTTAATTTGACAACAATACAAGGTCAGGTAAAAGTAAGTTTAAAGTTGGTCATTCGGAAAATAATACAATAATTAATAAATAATATGTGGGTAAACTCTGTGTTTCACATACTCACAACTATAAACCTACTTTTGCTCCACCACACTCCATTGTACCTTAAAAACATGACATTTGAAATCCACTTTTACCTTCCTTACTTGTGTTGACATGATGGGGATGCACTGGTAATCTATATATATATAGAGCTAGGGTCATAATATTCAAAACAACCAAAGGCTTGACTGAATGTCATGCTGTGTGTGCAGCAGGTGAGCAGACTGAACTGTTGACCTATGGGAGAGAGAGAGAAGCAGGTCTTATTAGAAGCGCCAGCAGCCTGGGGCAGTTGCTGATCAGCCCTGCCTCTATGATCAGGCCTGGAGATAGGCCCATAGATGCTGAACTGGCATAGAAACCAACCAATCAGAACTTACTCTGGGTGAACTACAAAGGCAGAACCTAAGGTGGGGGCTGAAAAGAGGTTTTAAGGGCAACAGCTATTTGGTGTAAGGTGTAAAAAAGTGATTCAATTTTTAAATGACTGGTTTGGCAGTATAGTGCATATGGCTGGCTATCAGTCCAGATATAGGCATTATGTGTTTTTGTCTGCCAACAGCATCTCCTCCTGGTGAAAAAGCCCCGCACCCTGCCATTTAAGCAATCTTAGCCTATATAATCTATCTATACTAATAAAAGGGTAATATGCTAATTAGACCAGGTCGACCAGTCATCTTCCTAATATCCGACTTCCTTCTGGACAAAGCTATGGTGGTGGGGGCTGAGGCAAAGGCAATTGGGAATAAGATCAGGCCTGCAGGGTAGGGAAGTTGAGGGCAAGATCAGGCCAGCAGAGGAGGGCAGTTGGGGTGAGATCAGGCCACAGGGAAGAGCAGTTAGGGACAATCAGGCAGGCAGGCAGTGGCAGTTAGGGGTGATCAGGCAGGCAGAGAGATTAGGGGCACTCAGGCAGGCAGGGGGAAAAGAAGGGGTGATCAGGCCAGTCAGGGGCAAGGTAGAGGTGACCAGGCTGACAGGCAGAGGGGTTAGGGGTACCAGGCAGGCAGGCAAGTGGCTAGGAGCCAGTCATACAGGATTGTGAGAGGGATTTCTGACTGCCAGTTTAGGCCTGATCCCTGTGGAAACCCCTTCCATGCATGAATTTCATGCACCAATCCTTTAGTCTACATATATATATAATGCTAATATGCTAAGTATCTGACCATCTGACTGGTCCCTATGACATGCACTGACCACCAGGGGGCAGATGCTCAACACAAGAGCTGCCATGTCTTACACTAGCCATGTACAGAGAAACAGCACCATGGACATGGTGCCCACAAAGAAACACTCAGCTTCCCCCAAGGGGGATACAGGCCACAACACCACTCCAGAGTGACAGCTCACCAAATCACAGCCAATGCTGCTGAGACCCCATGGTGCAAAATGTGGTTCACAGCCCAGCCCAGAAACAGTCGCTGTGGGCACTGGGTAATGACGTCACATAGCAATGCCTGGCTTCTCTCCCTAATAACGACTAGCCTCCTTACAATTTCTTCAGCTCAGGAACATGATTTGCTTTATAGCCAGGTGGAAACATTTTACACTTTAACCAACTGTCTGTGAAGAATTTTCTCATGCTTCATTTCATTTGATCCTCACAGAAGTCCTAGAGTAAGTAGATAGGAGACTCAGTGTAATCCTTTTTATTTTTTTTAGAGATTTAGAAAGCTTAGAAAACTGACCCAACTGAAAAGAAGTAAGAAATGGTGGACCTTGAAAATGACTTCAGGTTTTCTCACTTTGCAGAATATAGTCAAACACTGCTGCAGTTAAATATTTTACCCTTTGTTCTCCCTGCATGATCTACAATAAGAATCTGCGTTGTGTTGATATTTACTGCTGTGTTGCTGACAATTACCTGAAAGAGAAGTTGGGGTACTTCATTGGGCTGGAAAAAGTTTAGCTAAACCAGGAAGCAGGTCTAATTAGGCAAGTTTATTCTATATCTACAAGTTAACTTGCACATGTGTGATAAATATAAAGCTGTTGCTGGTGCCAATCACCCACATGTGTTTCCATCTGTCATTGTTGATCATAAATTTGGTTGACACTTCTATTATAAAGGGCAAATAGTAAAATATTTATTTTTAATTAATATCCTTCTTTTTTTATTAAGTCTTTATTATTCAGATTATTACACTTGTTTGTCTTTTTTCCCCTCCATAGCACCCCTCCACCCAGCTCCCTTCCTTCCCTCTGTCCTTACCTCCCTCCCATTGACCTCATCCATAGGTGTATGATTTTTGTCCAGTCTCTTCCTGTACACCCCTCACCCCATCCCCCTGAGAATTATCAGTCCACTCCCTTTCTGTGCTCCTGATTCTATTATATTCACCAGTTTATTCTGTTGATCAAATTTTTAATTCACTTAATTTTCAGATTCACTTGTTGATAGATATGTATTTGTTGTTTATAATTTTTTGGCTTTTACCTTTTTCTTCTTCCTCTTCTAAAAAAGTACCTTTCAACATTTCATATAATACTGGTTTGGAGTTGATGAACTCCTTTAGCTTTTTCTTATCTGTGAAGCTCTTTATCTGCCCTTCAATTATGAATGATACCTTTGCTGGATAGATTATTCTTGGTTGTAGGTTCTTGCTATTCATCACATTGAATATTTCTTGCCACTCCCATCTGGCCTGCATCGTTTCTGTTGAGAAATCAGCTGACAGTCGTATAGGTGCTCCCTTGTAGGTAATGAACTGTTTTTCTCTTGCTGCTTTTAATATTCTCTCTTTGTCTTTTGCTCTTGGTATTTTAATTATGATGTGTCTTGGTGTAGTCCTCTTTGGATTCCTTTTATATGGGGTTCTGTGTGCTCTTTTGCGATTCCCCTAAATTTCCATGCACCTCTCCCTTTTCACAGTCCTAACTCCCCCTGTATGAGTTTCAGCTGGATCTGGGGTTTAGTGTCGTAATATAAGGGGTTCAATGCCTTTGAGAGTCTCCGTTTCCCTCCTGCCAGAGAAAACCAGCCAGGTACTCCTGCACCTGCTCTCTCCACACACGTGCGTCTCCATATCTCAGCTTTTTGCAGCTCTCTGGGTCTCTGTGAGCCCCTCTCTTTCTCTCTAGTTGTAGAATTTCCACTTAGCCAGCTTTCCTGTGGTTCTGGATGATGTCTGTTCTGTCTTGTAGTTGTAGTTTTGAAATTGTTGTGTGAGGCGCAAGTGTAGGTGTTTACCTACGCCGCCATCTTGTATTCTTCTCTAATTTCCTTCTAATGTGCACAAAGTCATGCACTGGGGCACTAGTAAGAAATAAAATGTTTCCTGGTGGCAATTCACAGGACACCTGTAATGCAGCTCAATTATAATTGCATTATTGTAATGGACAGTGACACCAAGCAGATTATGAGGTGGTTATAGTACTACCTATGATCTCTGCTGCTCCTGCTCAACTCTGCTATCCTAAACAAATGTGTGGTTGTGTTGCAAGGCTCTCAATCAAAATTGAGGGGGAAGTCAGGAGCTTCACAGACAAAAAAGGACTAAGGGAGTTTATCACCACCAAACCAGCAATGCAAGAAATGCTAAGGTCTGCTGTAAAAAGAAAGAAAAAAAAAAGAAATAGGAAGTGAAGAAGGAACACAGGTGTAAAGAATAAAAATGGCAACAAATAAGTACTTTCAATAATAAGCATAAATGTAAATGGATTAAATGCCCCAATCAAAAGACATAGGGTAGGTGAGTGGATAAGAAAACATGACCTATATATCCGCTGTCTAGAGGAAACACACCTAAGAAAAAAGACTCACACAGACTGATGGTGAAGGGATGGAAAAAGGTTTCTAGGGTAAATGGAAATGAAAAAAAAAAGCTGGGGTAGCAATACTTATATCTGACAAATTAGATCTCCAAGTGAAAGCCATAAAAAGAAATAAGGCAGGCCACTTCATAATACTAAAGAGGGCAATCCACCAAGAAGAAATAACTCTGGTAAACATATATGCACATAATACAGGAGCACCCAAATACATTAAAAAACAAGAACAACAACTTCTGGAGGCTATCAAGGAAGTTATTGACAGCAATACAGCCATAGTAGGGAACTTTAATACCCCACTATCACCATTGGACAAATCCTCTAAACAAAAAATTAGCAAAGACACATCAATCTTAATGATTCACTAGATCAGATGGAATTAATTGACATCTTCAGAACATTTCACCCCAAAGCCACAGAATATACATTCTTCTCAAGTGCATATGGGTCATTTTCAAATATAGACTATATATTGGGACACAGGCAAAGTCTCTTCAAATTCAAGAAGATAGAAATCATATAAGCATCTTCTCAGATCACAATGGCATAAAACTAGAAATCAACTATAATAAAAAACAATACAAAAAGCAAACACCTAAAGGCTAAATAGCATGCTACTAAACAATGATTGGGTTACTAAAGAGATCAAAGAATAAATAAAAAGCATCATGGCAACAAATGATAATGAAAACACAACAATACAAAAATCTATGGGACACAGTGAAAGCAGTCTTGAAAGGGAAGTTCATAGCTCTACAGGCCTATCTCAAAAAACAAGAAACAATGGTAATAAATTATCTAATCTTATAGCTCAAAAAGTTAGAAAGAGTGCAACAAGAAATGCCCAGTATAAACAGAAGGAAGGAAATAATAAAGATCAGAACAGAGACAAATGACATAGAGACCAACAACAACAACAAGAAAAAATGCAAAAGATCAACAAAATCAAGAGTTGGTTCTTTGAAAAAATAAACAAGATTGATGGAACCTCTAGCCAGGTTCACCAAGAAGCAAAGAGAGAGGACCCAAATAAACAAAATCAGAAATGAAAGAGGTGAAGTAATAACCATTTCTACAGAAATACAAACAATTATGAAAAAATACTCTGAACAACTATATTCCAACAACCTAGATGAAACGGACAGATTCTTAGAAAAATAAAACCTCCCAAAACTCAATCAAGAAGAATCAGAAAACCTGAATAGGCCAATAACTACCAAAGAAATTGAAGCAGCAATCAAAAATCTTCCAACAAACAAAAGCCCTGGTCTAGATATCTTTATAGGGGAGATCTACTGAGCATTCAAGGAAGAACTAAAATCTATCCTCTTCAGACTATTCCAAAAAATTCAAGAGAAAGACATACTTCCAAGCTCTTTTTATGAATCCAGCATTACCCTAATCCCAAAACCAGATAAAGACACAAGAAAAAAGGAGAACTATAGGCCAATATAGTGGTACCTCGAGATACGAGTGCCCTAACAAACGAGATTTTTGAGATATGAGCTGTCAAGCGAGTGATTTTTGCTTTGAAATATGAGCAACAGTTGAGATACAAGTAATCGTGCAGATCCACCAGCTGCACAGGATGCACCAGTTTACCACGACTCGAGCATCTCATAGTTTCCCACGCCTCAAGGTTACGGAACGAATTAAACTCGTATCTCAAGGTACCACTGTATAATTAATGAGCATAGATGCTAAAATCCTCAACAAAATTCTAGCAAATCAGTTTCAGCAATACATTAGAAAGATCATACACCATTTCCGCAAATCAATAAATGTGATAGATCACATAAACAAACTGAGAGACAAAAATCACATAATCATATCAATTGATGCAGAAAAAGCATTTGAAAAATCCAACAGCCTTTTTAATAAAAACTCTCAGCTAAGTGGGAATAGAGGAATCATACCTCAACATAACAAAAGCCCTATATGACAAACCTACAGCCAACATCATGCACAATGGGCAAAAGTAAACAAATGGGCAAAAACTAAAACCATTTCCCCTAAGAAAAGGAACAAGATAGGGATGCCCACTTTCACCACTCCTGTTCAACATAGTACTAGAAGTACTAGCCCTGTATTTCAAGAAGAAGAAATAAAAGGCATTCAAATTGGAAAAGAAGTAAAACTGTCTATATTTGCAGATGACATGATACTATACATAGAAAACCCCGAAGACTTCATCAAAAAACTACTAGACCTAATAAATGAATTGGGCAATATAGCAAAATACAAAATTAAACCCAGAAATCAATGGCCTTTTTATACATCAATAATAAACTCACAGAAAGAGAAATTGCCATTGCATCAAAAAAATTAAGATACTTAGGAATAAACTTAACAAAGGAGGTAAAAGACCTATATGCAGAAAAGTACAGGACATTGAAAAAAGAGATAGAGGAAGACATAAACAAATAGAAGAACATACCATGTTCATGGACTGGTAGAATCAACATCATTAAAATGTTCATACTACCTAAAGCAATCTATAGATTCAATGCAATACCTATTCAAAGATCTAGAACAAACTCTCCAAAAATTCTTCTGGAATAAAAAAAGATGCTGAATAGCCACAGCTGTCCAGAGAAAGAAGAACAAAGTTGGAAGGATCACAATACCAGACATCACACTATATTACCAAGCCACAGTTCTCAAAACAGCCTGGTAGTAGCACAAGAACAGACATATAGAACAATGGAACAGAATAGAGAACCCAGAAATCCACACAAGCCATTATATTCTATTAATATTTGACAAAGAAGGCAAGAGCATACAATGGAGTCAAAACAGCCTCTTTAATAAATGGTGCTAGGAAATTTGGCAGATACATGCAAAAAATAAAATAAAATTAGACCCAGTAATCCTACTCCTAGGAATATATATCTAGAAACTGGAAACACCAATCAGAAGGGATATACGCACCCCTATGTTCATAGCAGCACAATTCACCATAGCTAAGATTTGGAAACAGCCTAAATGCTCATCAGTAGATGAGTGGATTAGAAAACTATGGTACATATACACAATGGAATACTATCGTATTTAATAAAAGAGTATACTATCCTATATAATAAAAGAGTAATATGCAAATTAACCATTATTTTGCCACAAAAAAATGGTGGTGCTCATAGCCACAAGATGGCGGTGCCCAGTCCTCTTAGCCCTGTCAGAGTCCCCCAGTCCACTCAGTGGCAGCAGTCTGGGGTGTCGGGCTGGGAGGCGCCAGCACTCACAGTGATTCCCGGCTAGCAGTGGCAGCCTGGACTGGGGTCTCAGGCCAGCAGGGCCTCACACCCAAGCTGCGAGATCTTCCGACCAGTGGCGGCAGCCTGGGGTCTCAACCACTGATCACACTAGCTAGGCAGATATGGAGGAATCTTAAATATTTCTATTTTTAAAATATTTATTTTATTGATTTTTTACAGAGAGAAAGGGAAAGGAATAGAGAGCTAGAAACATCTGAGAGAGAAACATCAATCAGCTGCCTCCTACACACCTCCTACTGGGGATGTGCCCCCAACCAAGGTACCTGCCCTTGACCAGAACCCAAACCTGGGATCCTTGAGTCTGCAGGTCAATGCTCCATCCACTGAGCCAAGTCATTTAGGGTTGTCCAATATGCTAAAGAAAAAAATACTATCTAATAAAGAGGGAATATGCAGGGGAGGGCACTTGGGGGTGACTGGGTTATTAGGGGATGGCAGTTGGGGATGATGGGGCTGGCAGGGGAGCAGTTAGGAGACAATCAGGCTGGCAGGGAAGTGATTAGGGGGGTGATCAGGCTGGCAGGCAGAAATAGTTAGGGGCAATCAGGCAGGCAGATGAGCAGTTGGAAGCCAGCATAGATTGTGAAAGGATGTCCCACTGCCTGTTTAGGCCCAATCCCAGATTGGAGAAGGTGCAGGTTGGGCTGAGGGACACCTCCTCCACCCCTCTCGTCCCCCTGCTTGCTCCCTCCTGCTTTCTAATCAGTGTCACCCCAATAAATGTAATTTTAAAAGAAATATATATTACTGGGTCAAATGGCAGTTCCATTTTTAATTTTTTGAGGAAACACCATCCTATTTTCCACCAGTGTGCTGCTATAAAAAAGAAAAAAGTCTTACTATTTGCAGCAGCATGGATGGAACTGGAGAGCATTATTATAAGTGAAATATGCCAGGCAGTGAAAAAAAAAATACCACATGAGCTCACTCATTTATGGATAATACAGAATATTATAACCTGATAAGCAAAAAGATAGATGCAGAGGCAGAGAAGCATTAAACAGACTGTCAAATTACAGCAGGAAGGCTTGGCAGTATTGGGTTGGAGGTGGGGGTGGGGAGGGGTTAAGAGATCAATGGAAGGACTTGTATGCATGCATATAAGCATAACAATGGACATAAAACACTGGGGAAGGGGGGCGGGGAGGGCATGTGCCAGAGGGTAGGAGAGGCCAGGAAAGGTAAATGGGGGGAAAAGGAGACATATGTACTACTGTTTGTAATATTTTAAACAATAAAATAAAATTAATAAAAAGAGTCACTTAAAATTACCTGGAGTGAAAACAGAAACATATTTATTAAAAAGTACAGAGCCTTACTTTCAATAATAAAGAATTAAAATTTAAAAAAAGCACAGAGCCTAAGGAACCTGTGACACAATACTAAAAGGTCTAATGCTTGTATTATCAGAGTGCCAGACAGAAAAAGAAAGAAAAAGTAGCTGATTCCATCACTAAGATGGCTGATAGCAACAGCCCTGAAATTTACCTGTGTTGGTGAGGATGTGGAGAAACTGGAACTATCCCATACTGCTGGTGGGATTGAAATATGGTGCAGCCACTGTAGAAAAGTTTGGCAGTTTCTCAAAATGTTTAATATAGAGTTATAATATGACTCCTATGTATATACTCCCAAGAACAGAAAACAAAGAGTCAAATAGATACTTGTACACATTATTCATAGTGGATAAAAAAAAAAAACTAAAAAAAACCCATAAGCCAAAGGTTTAAGAAGAAATGAATGGACAAGCAAAATATTGTATATGCATGCAAGGGAATATCATTCATTCATAAACAAGAATAACATTCTGATATATGCTATAACATGATGGACCTTGAAAACATTATGCTAAGTGACAGAAAAGGACAAATAATGTATGACTAGAGGCCCGGTGCATGAAAATTTGTGTACTCAGGGGTCCCTCACCCCGGCCTGTAGCCTCTCTCAGTCTGCAACCCCTCGGGGAGAGTGGGCCTAGGCTGGCAGGCAAACATCCTTCTCGCAGCCTGGGAGCCCTTGCTCCTTACCGCCCACTTGCTTGCTGCTCCTTACCACTCAACTCACTGCTCCTTAGCGCTGCTCGGAGGCGGGAGAGGCTCCTGCCACCGCCACCGTGCTCACCCAGCCATGGGCTGAGCAGTGCTCCCACAGGGGGAGCGCACTGACCACCAGGGGGCAGCTCCTGAATTGAGCATCTGCACCAGTCGTTCCACCATTTGGTCGATTTGCATATTAGCCTTTTATTATATAGGCTTCTACCTAAATGAGATACATAAAATGGACAGATTTACAGTGATAGAAAGTAGCAGTTATCAGGGATTAGGGGGAGGGTAATGGGTGTTATTG
Organism: Lasiurus borealis; assembly: GCA_004026805.1. Classification (NCBI taxonomy): domain Eukaryota; kingdom Metazoa; phylum Chordata; class Mammalia; order Chiroptera; family Vespertilionidae; genus Lasiurus; species Lasiurus borealis. The sequence continues at coordinate 16,571 of PVJN01023562.1, read as the reverse complement.
CTCAATGAGTACAGAGTTTCTGTTTGAGATGATGAAAAAGTTCTGGAAATAAGTAGCAGTGATAGTTGTATAATATTGTGAATGTACTGAATGCCACTGAGTTGTATAGTTCAGAAAGTTAAAATAGTAAATTTTATGTTATGTATATTTTCGCAGAAATTTAAAAGATTTCTCCTTGGCTGAAAACTCTCAAAATTAGGCCAAAGATAAAAACAAGCAAATTCAAGAAGTTTAGCAAATCCTAAATAGAAAGAAATCTATACCAAAACACAGCACAACCCAATTGCTGAAAACTAAAGAGAAAGGGAAAAAAACCCTCCTTATTATAGAGGAACAATTATTAAAATAACTGCTGATTTCTTACCAGAAACCAGAAAACCAAATGAAGTGCCACAACAGTTAAAGTGCAGAGAGAGAAAATATCTACTTAAAAAATTCTATATCCTGTTAAAATATTATTTAGAAGCCAGGCTGAAATAAAAAACATTTCTGATACAGATCATGTATCAGAAATGTACACTGGAAACATATATAATCTTTCTAATCAGTGTCACCCCAATAAATGTAATTTAAAAAGAAATATATATTACTGGGTCAAATGGCAGTTCCATTTTTAATTTTTTGAGGAAACGCCATACTATTTCCCACAGTGACTGCACCAGTCTGCTTTCTCACCAGCAGTGCAAGAGGGTTCCCTTTTCTCCACATCCTCGCCAGCACTTGTCGTTTGTTGATTTGTTTATGATAGCCATTCTGACAGGTGTGAGATGGTACCTTTGTTGTTTTGATTTGCATCTCTCAGATGATTAGTGACTTTGAGCATGTTTTCATATGTCTCTTGGCTCTCCTTATATCCTCTTTCAAAAAGTATCTATTTAGGTCTTTTGCCCATTTTTTTTTATTAGATTGTTTATCTTCCTTTTGTTAAATTGTACCAGTTCTTTGTAAAATTTGGAGATTAAACCCTTATTGGAGATAACATTGGCAAATATGTTCTCCCAGGCAGTGTGCTTTCTTGTTGTTTTGTTGATGGTTTCTTTTGCTGTACAGAAACTTTTTAGTTTGATGTAGTACCATTTGTTTATTTTCTCCTTAATTTCCATTGCCCTAGGAGCTGTATTGATAAAGCTATTGCTACAACAAATGTCTGCTGTTTTGCTGCTTATTGCTGCTTCTAAGATTTTTTAAAAAATCTATTTTATTAAATTTTTACAGAGAGAAAGGAAGGAGAGTTAGAAACATCGATGAGAGAAAAACATGGATCAGTTGCCTCCTGCACATCCCCTACTGGGGATATGCCTGCAACCAAGGTACATGCCCTTGACCGGAATTGAACCTTGGACCCTTGAGTCCTCAGGCTGATGCTCTGTTCACTGAGCCAAACCAGTTAGGGCTTCTTCTAAGATTTTTATGGTTTCCGCTTTACACTTAATCTCTTTAATCACTTTGAGTTTATTTTTGTGTATGGTGTAAATTTGTGGTCTAGTTTCATTTTTTTGCATGTATCTGTCCAATTTTCCCAACACCATATATTGAAGAGACTGTCTTGACTCCCTTGTATGCTATTGCCTCCTTTGTCAAATATTGATTGAGCAGAATGGCTTAGGTCAATTTCTGGGTTCTCTGTTCTGTTCCATTAGTCTATATGTCTGTTCGTGTGCCAGTACGGGGCAGTTTTGAGAATAGTGGCTTTGTAGTATAGCTTGATATCTGGTATTGTGATCACTCCAATTGCTACAGCTATTTGGATCTATTATTATTATTATTATTATTATTATTATTATTATTATTATTCCAGATGAATTTTTGGAGAGTTTGTTCTAGGTCTATATACCTCCAAAAAAACAAAAATGCCCATCAGAAAGGATATATGCACCCCTATGTTCATAACAGCAAAATTTACAATAGCTAAGATTTGGAAACAGCCTAGGTGCCCATCAGCAGATGAGCAGATTAGAAAACTGTGGTAATCTGTGTCAAAAAGAAGGCATTCTTACTATTTGCAACAATATGGATGGAACTGGACAGCATTATGCTAAGCAAAATAAGCCAGTCAGAGAAAGAGAAACATCACATGACCTCACTCATTTGTTGAATATAAAGAACATCATAAATTGATGAACAAAAATGGATAAAGAGACAAAGAAGCATCAAACAGACTATCAAACTTCAGCGGAAAGGCAGGGGAGGGTTGGGGGAAGGCAAGAGGTCAACCAATAGACACAGACACGGGGCGGAGAGAGAGAGCATGTACTGGGGGGAGGAAGGCTGGGAGACATATGTACTACTATTTGTAATACTTTAAACAATAAAAAAATAAAAACATATAATCTTGTTCATACTAAATAAATTATCTTTGTTTTAAATTTCTGAAACAGTATTAACAAAATGAATATCAGGCATGTTCAGGGTGGTATGACCATAGATGCTGGGATAAAAAGATTCTGAGATGAAGAAAAACTAAGTTTTGAAAAGTCATGAACTTTTAGTCCAGGTCAGTTTCTTTGACAATTTAACTTTCTCAAAATTTGTGCTTCTTATTTACGATGCCAGTCAGCAAGTCACATGCTCAATTTTAAAGTCGTGTTCCCCCAGAACCTCCCCAATTAACTGGAGTATCTTAAGCCCATGTGGGCATTGGTAGAAGACTGACACTTCAGCACCTGTTTTCCTAACCCCTATCATTTAATTTAGTTGTTTCTCTGTTTGTTTTTTATGGAAGCACTCTATTTTTAGGATTAGTTCCTGTACCAGCCAGGATAGACCACTTTATGCTGTAGAAACAAAACTTCCTAACTGCACTAACTTAAAATAAAAATACTTATTTCTCCCTCAAAATCCTTACTTACATGTTGATGTGAATGAACAGGGAGGCCCTGACCACTCTCACTAGGGAACTCAGCCTGATGGAGCATCACAACCTCAAATGCAAGAAGTAGCCATGCCACTTGGGAAAGGGGGTTCTAAAGTCTCAGATCAACATTTAAAATCTCCAACCATAAGTTGCTCTCATATATAACTCAGCAGCTTGGAATAATTATATGGTCTCACACTAGAAATATTTGGTGAACAACAGAAATAAAAATCACATTCAGTTTTTTAAGAAATTGATTTTGTTTGTTTGAAGAGTAAAAAGAAAATCTAGAGAAACAAACAATTCTTAGAAGTTCATGTTGGGACAAAAAGCTTTCTGTAAGTACCATGTGAACCAAAATTTATGAACTAAGAGTTTCACTGTAGTGTTTATGACACTGAAAATAAAAGAGCAGTTATAATATTATGATAAGCCCATATAAAAAAAAGGACTGGTGCTGGCAAACTTTTCCTTATAGTGTCAGATTGTAACTACTTAGGCTTATGGGCCACATGGTGTCCATCATGCACAATGTGCTGTTGTAGTGCAAATGCTACAACAGACCTTACGTAAACAAATGACATCCCTGTTTTCTAATAAAATTTTGTTTAGAAGATTGTGACCAACAGTGAGTCACAGTTTGCTAGTCCTTGATGTAATCAGAGCAATTAAAAATATTTTTAAGGCAGTGGGTAAACTATTTCAAAAGTTTAAAACTACATAGTTCCCAATTCTCTACACACAGCATGTTTTACTGTAATATTTAGGAGAAGCTATTTTTAAAAAGAGGTTGGTGTGCCCCAATGGCCAAATAAAGAACTCTGATTGCCAAAGCTATCTTAAGAAACAAAAGCTGGAGATATCAAACTCTGATTTCAAACTGTATTACAAGCTCTGGTAATCAAAACAGTATGCCATTAGGCAGTTCTATTTTGAATTGTTTGAGGTAACGCCATACTGCTTTCCACAGTAGCTGCAGCAAACTGCATTCCCACCGACAGTACATGAGGGTTCCCTTTTCTCCACATCCTTGCCAACACGAGTTGACTTATTGATGATAGCCATTCTGACAGGTGTGAGGTGATATTTCATTGCGGTTTTAATTTGTATTTCTCTGATGATTAGTGATATTGAGCATCTTTTCAGTCATCTGTATGTCCTCTTTGGAGAAGTACCTATTCAAATCCTTTGCCCATTTTTTAAATTGGATTTTTTTGGCATTTAATTTTTAAGTTCTTACAAATATTGGATATTAAACCCTTATCAGATAGATCACTGGCAAATATATTCTCCTATTTAGTGGGTTATCTTTCCATTTCGATGATGGTTTCCTTTGCTGTGCAACAACTTTTTAGTTTGATGTAGTCACATTTTTTTTCTTTTGTTTCCCTCGTCAGAGATATATTAGAAAAAATATTGCTACTAGAAATGTCCTAGATCTTACTGCCTATGTTTTCTTTTAGGATTTTTATGGTTTCAAGTCTAACATTTTAAGTCTTTAATTCATTTGTAGTTTATCTCTTGTGCCAGCAATTCCACCTCTGGAAACGTATCTGAAGAAATCTGAAAAACTAACTTGAAAGAATATATGTTACCCTAATGGTCATTGCAGACTTTTTTAGAATAGCCAAGATTTGGAAAAAGCCCAAGTGCCCGTCTAATAATAGGACAACATGCAAATTGGTCAGATAGCGTCTCATAACAACTGAGTAGCAGGCTGCGTCCTGCCCCCTGCACTGGCCCAGAGACGTGAGGCTTGCATCCAACCCCAGTAATGGGCCCGGGGACATGAGGCTTGTATCCCTGACCCAGGCAACAGCCCCAGGAAAAGCTTGCATCCCCAACTCCGGCAACAAGCCTGGGACATGAAGCTCGCATTCTTCGTGCGCCTGCACTGGGGGTCCCCAGATGGGTGGGTGGGGCCTACCTCTTTGGGGCAATGGATCACAGGGCTCCTACACTGTGATAGGGCGCAGGCCAGGTTGGAGTACCCTCCCCCACCCTGAGTGCACAAATTTCATGCACCAGGCCACTAGTCAGTAGATAAATGGATAAAAAGGCTGTGATACATTTACACAATGTAATACTACTCAGCCATAAAAAAGAAAATCTTACTTTTTGCAATAGCATGGATAAACCTGGAGAGTATTATGCTAAGCAAAATAAGCCAGTCAGAGAAAGACAAATACCATTATGATCTCACTTATATGTGGAATCCAATGAACTATATAAACTGGTGAACAAAATAAAAACAGAAGTGTGGATACATGAAACTGACTTATGGCTATCAGAAGGAAGTCTGGGAGACTGGATGAAAGAAGTTGAAAGTATTGATATATATTTGTGTGTGTGTGTGGCCAGATTATTATGATCTCTGAACACATAATAATCTGGCCACTCAGTGTATTTGTATCTCAAATGGGTACCAAAAGTGTCCTAGACTTTTGCTGGAGATCAACCTCCTATTTGCTCTGAGCTATCAGCCAATGCAAAGGGGAAAACTGATCAGGTGCATGATTTATAGTATCTTTGGTATCAAATAAATGAGATACTCAAGGTAAGTTCAGAGTGGCCAGAGTATTATGCATTCAGAGATCATAATAATGTGGCCAATCAGTGTATATCACATAGACAAAGATAATAGGTGATGATAGCCAAAGAAAAAGGATAGGTCCAGGGATAGGTAGAGGTGGGCAAAAGCAGGGGGTGGGGAGAGGGAATGGGGTCGAAAAAAAGACTTTGCTTGGGGCAATGGACGCAAGATGCAGTGTGCAGATGATGTTTTGTTGAGTTGTATACCTACTTGAAACCTGTATGATTTTGTGACCCAGTTACCCCAATAAATTCAATTGAAAAAATGGGCAAGATTTGATACTATTTTGGGGGAGTGGGTTGCCCCAGAGCTGGTTCTCTGAACGTTGTTCCCTGCTTTAATCCCCAGGTTCTAGAAAAACAACTTTTCTTTGCAGTCTCTTAGTGTCCCCAATTGGGTGAGTCTATGTGTTGGGCTTAGTAATCAAAAGCAAAGATTTAAAGAGGAGAGAAAAAATAAATAAAGAGCGAGTTAAGTGCGTGAACTCCGGGGCTGCGCGCAAGTCTGTGCAGTCTCTTTTCCTCTTGGGTCTAAGCAGCCAGCACACTTTAAGAATTTTTAGGCTGTCCTTTTGTGCCCAGATCAAAATGGGTTGCTTTTTAGAGTTCCCTTCTGTTTGCAACCCTGTGGAACCCCTTCCACATTCATGGATCACGCCAGTCCCAACAACAACTGATTTTTCTAGGCAGACTTTCCCTGGTCTCAAGCTCCCTTGTGCGTCTCTCTCCTGCTGGGACCACAGACCTCATCTTATCCCAGGCGAAATCAGACCTTTCTGTGGAGCGTAGAGCTCCTCTGAATCCGCTGCTTGTGCCACTTGGTAACCAATGTTCTTGGGTTCGCAGCTGGGTGACGTAGTTGTAGATTCCCTGGGCTTTTCAGGCTACAGATAACATCCACTTTTCCTTCAAGATGGCGCGCTCTCCGCATCTGAACAGGTCACTCTGGGAGGGAACCCAGCAGTAGCGGGGGCTGCCCGGTCAGGGGAGCCCTGTTCGACAGTCCCCCCCAGTCTCCTGCAGTATAGCTGTCCCTCAACTCACCAATAAACACTCCCCATGCGACCACACACTTAGTTTTCTCACTCACACACTATCTTGCAGTCTGCCTTCAAGATTCCGAAAAAAAGGGGAAGATTTGAAGAGATTTTTCCCAAATAAGATATGCAAATAGCCAATGGGTACATGAGAAGATATTCAACATCACCAATCATCATGGAAATGCAAATTAAAACCACAATATCACCTCACACCTGTTAGAATGGTTATTATAAAAAATATAAGAAATAACAGATATTGGTAAAAATGTGGAGAAAAGGGAACCCTTGTGCTCTATTGGTGGGAATGTAAATTAGTGCAGCTACTATAGAAAACAGTATGGAGGTTCCTGAAGAAATTAAAAGTAGATCTACTACCCCTGGCCAGGTGGCTCAGTTGGTTGGAGTGTAGTCCCATATACCAAAAAAGGTTGTAGGTTTGATCTCTTGTAGGGTCATATATTGAAGGCAACTGATTGATGTTTCTCTCTTGCCCTTCCTCTCTCTCTAAAAAACAAAAACAAAAAAAACCAACCAACAACAAAAAAACCTACATCCTTAGTGAGGATGTTAAAAAAAAAAAAAAGAACTATCATATGATCCAATAATTCCAATTCTGGATATTTATCTGAAAACACTAAAACTTGAAAAGGTATATGCACCCATGTTCACCACAGCAAATTTATAACAACAAGGTATGGAAAAATCTTAGTGTCCATTGATGGATGAACACCCTAAAGAAAATGTGATACACACACATACACAACACACTGGAATATTATTCAGTGAAATCTTGTCATATGCTACATCAATAGACCATGAGGGTACTATGCTAAGTGAAATAAGGCAGAGAAAGAAAAATACCAAATAATCTACTTATATGTGGCATCTAAAAGAAAAAACAAACAAAATTCCTGAGCTCTTGGATATACAAAACAGATTGGTTGTTGCCTGATTTGAGAAGTGGGTGAAAAGGAAAATGGGGTCAGAAGACATATTTCTATGAGCCACACTAGCCAGGGCTGTAAAGTATATCTTTAAATTGCATGCTATATTTCCTATTAACAAAATGATTATCTAATCCTTTCTCTTGAGATGAAAAGATCATGAGGTCCTTTTCTTTAGGTTAAGAACTCCTCCATGCCATAATTGTACCATCAATGGGAGTGTTATTTGCCAAAAAGATATTTTAATAATCTGCATTCTGTATAAATGCTAAGAACTATAAGTAAGGTAGAAAACAATGACTTTAGAATTAGATCAAACTGAGTTCAATTTGGCTTTGTAATTTTAGGCAAATAATTGCCCAGAGAGTTGATTTCCTCATCTTTTACTTATAACAAAAACAAGGTAACTCATATCTTACCAATTCTTTTAAAAGAAATGTTTAGGTTCTGGCTGGTTGGTTGGGCATCGTACAAAACACGGAAAGGTTGCCCATTTGATTCCCAACACATGCCTGAGCTCATTAGGGGGGGTGGGGGTGGGCAGAAGGCAGTCAATGATTCACTCTCACATCAATATTTCTCTTTCCTTCTCACTTCTTTTTTCTCTAAAAATCAGTTTGCTAACCCACTATTCTTATAGAGGCAGAAAAAGAACAACCCCAAAGTTCAAAAGGGATTATAGTGTCATTTGGACTTATTTTGGTTCAGGGCTCAAGCATAGTCTTGGCAACTAACTAACTAACTAACTGAATGACATTCAGAAAGGGGACCTTACATAAACTTTTATCTACTCCCTGCTCTTCTAAGATTTAAATTACTCCCCAAATCTTTTCTGCTATATAGATGTATGTTTCAACAAGGTTAAGGGTGACAGTTAATGGATCCTTTTCTCTCTATTTTTGCTTGGGTGCAGAAAAAGTGAAAACATTTACATTCCTACCTCCCAAATATTCAAGAAAATACGTTGATAATATATTTTGCCATTTAGCCTCTTTAATGTACTGAGCAGATAGAAAACTATAATATTAAATTATATCTCTTGAAGTGAAAGGATTTAGCAAACAAGTCCATTCTCTGTAAACATTAGTATTTTCCCCTATACTTTACATACTAATTTATGATATATCATACACCAATTAAAGAATATAGAATGAAATCATATCACTAACTTTAACATGAAAATTCCTTAAACAAATATAATTTTTAAAGGTGCCAAAGTAAACTTATTCAAGAAGTTTTCTGAAAAATAAAATTACTCAGGTTCATATTTTTATTGGAAATATTTACTTAAAAACTACTATATACAGCAGGATTTTAACAGACATTTAAAACATTTAATATTCAGTGAAACAAAATTTAAGGATTCAAAGCACATTTTAAGAAGTAAAAATGTAACGTTTTAAATAAAAGTTTATTAGTACTTCAAAGCAAACTATGGTTACTCACTTATTCATTTCTAAATCTATTATTTTCTAGATGATTAAAAACAACTGAGAAATCAATTTAGCAGCCAGCTTATGGATAAATTAGACTAAATATCCCAAAACAATTTTTTACATCACTGTTTTAGGTCCCATTTGAAATTTCTATTTTACAATTAAAGAAAATGTCACTTAAACACGGCTGGATTCATGCCAGGACATGTTTTCAGTTGACTGCTTTACAATATCTACATTACTCCATACTTTGGTTTGGTTTCCAGACCATTTTTATGGGTCTATTTCTAAAGATCAGTAAAACAACATTAAAAGCAAAATAACTACAGGAGTTTTAACAATGGGTTTCTACTTTATACAACTAGCAACATCAAGGGATTTCTGCACAGCTCACACTGACAAAAACACAAATATAAATTTATGTTTTAATAATTTGACTTTCACTGAAAGTTTAATTAAGGTAAGCTTACAGCCTGGCAGACTAATACATGTATGGAGGTACACAGATTCAAATATTCTGTTTACATGCTTCTGACAGTCTGGAATGTTATATTAAATCCAAAATTGTTTATGTGTTTCAAAATTCTCAATAGATTCATTAATTTTACACTGTATGCATTTACCAGTATCATACTCCAAATAAAGCTTTATTAACAATGCCAATTAGTCATTAGTTTAAAATTCCCAAAAGATTCAGGTTTTCCAAATTTCTTCTTTTAAGTTGAGAAGAATATAAAGGTAGTAATGATTTTTAGCTTAGGACTGATGGAAGTTTCACTGCTTTATAAACATAAATAATATTTTAATAATAAATTCATACTGGCAACCAAATTCCATTTCCTTGAGAACTGTTAAATGAAGCTTTTCTATTTATGTTTTAAAACCTCTTAGAAACTCATACTAATCATGCTATTATTGAATTGATTCCTGTAATAACCTAGGTTGAACATACAGATAAAGTGTATGAATGACCTCCTCACATTTTTCTATTTCTGAACTCTACTGAGCTCACCTGGTAGCACTGATCTGAATGCTCTTACCATTGATACACTAAAACTGAGACTGACAACTAATTTCAACTTCTTTCTTTTTCATTTGCCATGTCTACTGTTGTCTCTGTTGTGTTAGTTTTTTCTCCAGGAACATCATCTTTTTGATCGGGCACTACTTCATCAGACTTGGCTAAAGGATCACTACTACCTTTCTGAAGAATTTCTGTGGCTTCATATTCAAGTACCTCTGATGGAGTCAAAGGTTCCAGATGAATACTGCCTTGCTCACTAACATCAGAACTAACAGATTCAGGTTCATCTCTTTTTCTCAAAAACTGATCAATGCTCACATTACCAGATGCTAACTCCAAATCCTTAATGTTCTTTGAAGAGATCCTAGCTTCATTGGAGGTTTGATCTTTAATCTGATCACATGAAATTATGTTTTCTGAACTTTGGCACACCTTCAACTCTGTTTCCTGATCAATGTGCTCTATTTGTTTTTCCTTTTCCACTTTATCTTTATCAGTATTTGAAACATAACTGAAGATGTTCTTTGAGCCAGTTTCCTTGTCTTCAAGACAGGCATTGTTTTCCTTATCTGGAACTATTATGCTTTCTTCATTTTTTGTTGCCGATGAACCTTCAAATGCATTTGCATCACACCCATTTTTTTCCTCTGAAGAAGCTTTATCATGTTTACTGAAAAGATAAGGTCATTTATTATGAATTGTTTTATAATACAATATTTTTTAACATTATCAAAATAAAGACATGCTCTATTTTCTTTTTCTTTTTTTTTTAAAGCCAAGGCCCACTTGCCCACCAATAAGGAGGAGGAAAAAAACAAACAGGTTCACAGTACTTTGCCATGTTACAATTTAGGAGATGGCCATTTTCTGAGGCAAGAATGAAAAACTCTAGGATCCCATATTAAAAATAGACCTGTAAGGTCTATCAACTGATTTTAGTACTGGTTATCATTTTTCACTTGTTAACATACTTGCCTGTTTTTAGTTAAAATTTATGCTTTCTTATTAATTTCTAAGAGTACTTTAAACAAGAAATAAATATGTATAGTATGTAAAATAGCTATTTTTCTTTTATGACTTATATGTCCTCTTATGGTTACAGTATCTTTCCCCCATGCAAAATATTTTCCTAATTTTTAACAACCCAATTAAAGAAAACACAAAAATATGCCTAAAATATATATGTAAATATACATGCATACATTCTCAGATGTGTGTGCATATATGTATGTGTTTGCATATGTTTGAGTGTGTCTGTGTGTTTACTCTTACCTTGATGTGTTAATAGAAACTATCTTGCAAATAATAAAACATTAGAAACAAGACTTCTAAGAGGATCTCCAGCCCCTTATCTAGATGTAACAATGCTTATTTTAGTGAAAAATAATTTATGATAACACAAGTCTTATTTCTTATATCAATCTACCCAGAATTTAGGCTTTTCCCTAATGAAATGACAAATATTAAACCAATGGTATCAAATATTTATTATTTATACTAAATTATATTTATACTAGAGGCCTGGTACATGAAATTCATGCACTGGGGGTGGGCAGTTTCTCAGCCCAGCCTGCACCCTCTCCAATCTGGGATCTCTCTTACAATCCAGGACTGCTTGTTCCCAACTGCATGCCTGCCTGCCAGCCTGATAAATGCCTAACTGCTCTCCTGCCAGCTAGATTGCCCCAACTGCCCTCTCCTGTCAAGCTGATTGCCCCCAATTGCCCTCCCCTGCCAGCTGGTCGCCCTCAAATGCCCTTCCCTGCCGGCCTGGTTGTCCGTTGCAGGCCTGTTCCCTACATCTGCTCTCCCTCCCCTGCAGGCCCAGTTGCCCCCAACTACCCTCTCCTCCACTGGCCATCTTATGACCACATTGGGGGCAGCCAACTTGTGCAAGGGTGTGATGGTCAATTTACATATTACCTCTATTTTATAGGAAGGTCATTTCTCTGCAATGCATTTTGCTCTTATCTGTCTTCACACTATTCTTGAGCCAATACTAGTCTTAACAATTATACATTTTACAATATGCTGTTATTTAATTGAGCAAACTGCCTTCATTATACTGCTCTTCCCCCTAAATCTAATCATTTAAAAATGTAAAGGATATTTGTACAAGGATGTCCATTAAAATAATGTTGCAATAGTGAATACAGAAACAACCTTAATATCTAACAATAGGGCAATAATTATATAAATTATGATATTAGTAAATAGAAAAATTTGTCAGTTTACAAACCAAATGTCATTGGAATTTTCTACTAAATGTTCATTAAACCCACAACTTAATTTGCAAATGGCCTATCATGCAAGTTATTAATAAATTATTTTCTATTTCAATAAATTTTGGGTTTTTATTTTAAAGATCTTACATATTTCTCATTTTTGTTAATATTATGAATTAATGTTTTTGTCCATTATATTTTTTAACTGTATATAGAAAAGATGTTATTGGTATACAGAAAAGAATCTTAGCTCAGTTTTGTTTTTTATAGGTCAATCACATCATCAGAAAAAAATTATTATTTTCCTCATTTAGAGTGGTATAATTGTTATTTTTGTTCAGCTCTTTTTGGACTAATTACAATTTACAAAAAATGTTAAGTAATTCAGAAGTGATAATCTGCTTTTTCCCTCTAGTTGAATTTTAGTAAACTCTTCTCCCTTCCCTCCAGGATTCTATGAAAAATGCTAAGTTAGGACCTTTCATAAAACCTTACTCCAGAATTTGTTTTTTAAGAGCAATAGATTAATCTCATGAGATAACAACAACCTACTGTAAAATATACAGTAGGAAGATAAAAATGGAGAAATTATTTAAAGGTAAAATGAAATTATCTTTACCTGGAAAGAGTTCTAATTAGTAAGTTGGAATTCTTTTTTTAAAAAAATATATTTTATTGATTTTTTACAGAGAGGAAGGGAGAGGGATAGAAAGTCAGAAACATCGATGAGAGAGAGACATCGATCAGCTGCCTCCTGCACGCCCCACACTGGAGATGTGCCGTAAGCAAGGTACATGCCCCCGACCGGAATCGAATCTGGGACCTTTCAGTCTGCAGGCTGATGCTCTATCCACTGAGCCAAACCGGTCTCGGCAGAAAGTTGGAATTCTTTTACTAAAAGATTGTGAATGTCTTGTGTTCTATAGTGTTCTACCTGAGCATTAAATTTTTAAAATCCAATTTCTAAATTTTTAAACTCTTAAGTTGAGATGCCACCACATAAATAAGTAGCTTTAAAGCTTTTTGAACATACTTAAAAAAGCAAAGATTTTAATATTACCTATTTGTGATAATTGTTCCCATGTTGTAACTTGTAGCTAATTGTAACTGTTTTTGTTTAATAGGGGCAATAAAAACCTGTTAAATTTTACTTACTAGTAAGAACTTTAATTTTTTTTAACAACTTTATGTTCTACATGTATAAAAATATTTCAAAATTAGGGATCTGTAATATAATTTTGCTGTATTAAAATTTCAAATATTTATTTTAATTAAGTCATTATTAAAAATAACATATACAAGTATTTAAATACTCCGTTAATTAACTACAAAATTACAACTCAAGTGCTATTTTATACACATACTTGAATTTGAGATTCAGTTTTTCCTTATATTTACCTTTCAGAATTTGATGTTTCTATTTCTCCTTTAGCCATATTAGATCTTGCGATGTCCTGAAATAATAAAAATTTATCATCATGGATCAGCATAGACTACTTTTATTATACTCACCTTTCTGGATAAAAGAAATTTAAGTGAGCAATCTTATATACCAAGAAACTAGAAAAACAATTTTCAATTAAAAATACAAACTAGAATAATTCTTATTAAAAGTATAATTTTTAAAATTGTTTTTAAAGAAACCTATACAAAATTCTTTGTACCACAAGTTTCTGAATCAAAGTCATGAAACAGTTATCCCATTATAAGAATATCTGGTTTCCTTAGATTCTGTTTCAAATATGGACCATAATTACAATCCCAGTTCCTTGAACAACACGGGTTTGAACTGTGCAGGTTCACTTAAATGCAGATTTTTCTTCAATAAATATATAATTGGCACTCTAAATCCCTTGGTTTCATTTCCATGGATTCAACCGACTTCAGATTAAAAACAGTATTTTCAATCTGTGGTTGGGAATCCACCGATGTGGAAGGTCAACTGTAGGCAATATTTTATACAATTTTATATAAGGGACTTGAACATCAACGGACTTTGGTATCCTTTGAGATAGGAATGAAGTCCTGAAACCAACCCACTACAGATACCTAAGAATAATCATACTAGAGTTAAATTTGGGGTAAGTCTAAAATTATACACAAATTTTCAACTTTCAATTCAATTTACTTGAATAGAAAACTAGTTACAGTTTTAGACAACTTATATTTGAACAAGTTGTATTCATAGTATTTCTTATACAAACATATTAAGTATAGACACTTAAATACAATCATTTGTGAAAATTATTTCATAGGAATCACAGTAACCCTTCCATTGTCAAACTAAGTAACATTTAATGATAGACAAATTAAATATTTTGATTATTTCCAATCTCTTATGAAGAGGAAATAATACAATAAAACCTCAGCTTGCCAGAGGCCAGCAAAAACAGTTTATGAATTACCAATTAATAAGCATATATAATGCATGTAGTATGTTAAGAACTTCATATTTACTATCTCATTTAATTCTCATATTAGATATCATAAATTCTATTTTTTACAAATGAAAACTAAGACTTCACAGGTTAAGTAGAGAACTAAAGCAATACTACAATAAGTGGTATATATTAAAATCCAGATCTAGCTCTTAACCAGTATAGTGATTAAAACAAGCCTGTGCTGATGGTATATTGATCACATACATTCATTTCCTCACTTTCCCCAAACCCTGATACAATGAGGGCAAAGAAAGAAACCATCTTCACTCATAAAGATAAAACACCAAAGCAAACTTATTGTCAAAGAGATTTCAACAAATTTTTAAATGGAAAGTGGCTGGAGGACTAGAAACTGACTTCACAGTGTGGAGGAAGTTACAACAAAACATCTGAGTGGGAAGTGTTAGAAGAGAATCAATTTGTCCAGGCAACCCAAGAAATCTGGTATTCGGAAGAATTCAGTACAATATTCAGTGTAGAAAAGATAAAAATGAAGCACAAAGACTGCTGAGAAATCTAAATGCTTTTTCAATAACTCACACAACAGACATCTCTTCTTATCAGTGGCTCAAGGTTAACTCTGAACTGGACACAATGTAAACTTTTGAACAAATACCAGGAACAACAAGGGGCAGGCATGAGAAACAGAAATAAAACAAAAAAATTAATAAAAGTCCATAAACTGAGTAAAGGAATCCATAGTCCCAGGAGTTAGAAGAATTACTCTTCATCCTACCATTCCCAACTGGAACCTAGAAGATTTCCTCTTTGGAGGAAATTACCAGCCCCATAGAAAAGATTTCCCATACTGGTTTTGAAACCCATACTCTCCACCAACAAATCAGCCAGAAGAGCATCCGATTTTATATGTTAGAGTTTAAATAATTCCCATGCGGACTATGCAGGTTGTACTGCAATCCAGGAGGTGACCTTTACATATATAAATCCATGTAAGAAGTTCTTGAGTGTGGTTCACAGACACCCAGGGCCTCCAAAACACCCAAGGCACATGAGGTTAAAACAAAAGCAGTGGTGGGTAAAAATGCTGGCATCTTAACCCAAATCAAAGGAAGGGCATTAAATGAAAATTATACTGGTAATCATTGATACTTTAGCAGCACATACCAGCAGTAAATTTTATTATATGTTATATGATTTTATTATATTTCAATCCTTTAGTATGTCTTTTTAATATTGAGTCATAAAATAGAATGTATGCATAAAGTACTGCATATTGAAAACAATGCAGTCTATGATAAGCTGTGGGTAAAAAATCCTGGCCACATTTTTTCCATTTAACATTGCTTTTATTTTAAAGAATTATTGGCAAAGTATGGACAAGAATGACTATAAAACTATGAGCATTTAAACTTTGCTGTTCAGTAGACATTTTCTTGAAAACTGACAAATTGAGCCTGCCATGCTAAAGAAAACAACTGATATTATTTGTTGTAAATAATAAATTTCAAGTAAAAGTTAAATTTTAGGAAAACTTGTATTCACCACAGATAAGATTCATGATAATCTTAGTGAACGTGATAACTGATACTATATAATGAAACATGCCAAAGTTTGGAAAATTTAAGTAACTTAGTGATCCAATATTATACAAATGAACAATGCCTGACATAAAACCAACCATGGATAAAATATTCAATCAAAGTTTAAGACAGAATAATAGATTTTAATGTAACGAAGTACAAAAAATGTAGTTAAATGGAGTCTATTAGACATTGAAATACATATTTAAGAAAACTTCTACTTGTCTGTCATTCTTTTAAGTTTATTATGGGAAACAGTTTTTTGTTTTTCTGTTTGTTTGTTTGTTTGTTTTCCAGAAAAAAAGTATGGTATTTATGTTAACTTCAGGGGAGTTTTATTGACAATGAAAGAACTAAAACCTATCCTCTTCAGACTATTCCAAATAATTTAAGAGGAATATTTCCAAGCTCTTTCTATGAAGCAGGCATTACCCCAATCCCAAAACCAGATAAAGACCACACACACACACACAC